>SSHR01001126.1:0-84564 GCA_006518225.1 Fusarium neocosmosporiellum | reverse complement strand
CCCCCACCCCAGCAAGAGATCAAACGACCAGAGACCCCGCCAGAGGCAAAGGGCTGGAGACCGGCGTCGATGGGAACTGCCGACAACTCGCACCGACACCCAGTGCTTCAGGCTGCGCTGCGCAAGAGTCCGATCGAGTACGCTCGCCCTGTCGCGCAGACCTTCCTTCAGGAACTGGACTGCGACAAGCTTGGCGCTCTGGACGTGGCCAAAGCCGTCTTTGATATGGGCATTCGGTACTCTAGGATGGCGTCAGACGACGAGTTCAAGATTGTCTTTTACGTGACTCTGGCGAACCCGCGTGATGCGGTTCGATACAACATCGGTACTCCGTCGGAAAAGCATATGATCTTCTGGGGTAGAGTCCAACGCATCACGCATAGGGATATACCGCCGGATCCGTTCAAGACCCCGGCAAAGGAGCCACAGAGGAAGGCAGAGGTGAAGCCCGAGCCAAGGGTGACCACCAGGAGGACGGTGCCTGCACCTGTGAGGGAGAAGGCCGAACCTAGGCCGGCCGCGAGGAGAGTCGCTGCACCTGCACCGGCACCTGCGAGGGATAAGCCGAGGGGAAACCTCAAGGCCAGTCTGATCAAGGAGGTTGGCGAGAAGACAAAGATCCCGCTCAACGAGAGGGTGCGGAAGTGGCTGGACGATGTGGTTTCGATGGATAGCAGCGCAAACTGATCTGGCAAGAGGAGGGATGTATGTGGAGAGATGGAAGGGTCAGGATGGATTATGAGCATACATGAGATCGAGATACCCACATGTAACTGAAACGGACGACACCACGGCATTGCATTAGCGGAATCTTTTTGAATTTTATCTTGATCTAGTTTGTCCTGTTGCCTGAACGCCACGCAGATGCAGCCTCAAGGTTGCATCAAATCAGGCTGGCGGTTAACCGTTGCTATCGTTAATGTGACTTTGCCATGTTTGATTGACTATGGCAGAAATTGCAACAATTGGCCAACTATCAGAATTTGGCTAGGCAACGATAGTCTTGAGCATTGGCCAAGCATCCAGTGATACCCAAGTTCGCATCAACAACATCGACAACCCTCTTTTGTTTGGATCGACGTGTCTTGCCAATGCCAAGGCGATAGGACCCGTCTCCACCCAGGATTTAAGCTTTGCCCTCTCATTGATCTCTTCGAATCGGCCGCAGAGACATGCTCTGAAACACCACGCGTGTTGGGTGTGCGTGGAGGCGAGACGCTCTGAGTCGCGTGCAGCAGGGCAATGCACACCCACAATTGACAGAAATAGCAGCAGGCAGGGGGGTAGGGGGAAAGAATCGTCATCCACAGTTGCACGCAAATCTGGTTGGCAAGTCTACCGGATCTTTCGGGGAGCGGAAGATTGACAATGCTCCGCTCCATCAGATCTCTCCAACCTCCTATGGAATTCGGAGAAGCTTTCGCAGAGTTGTCCAGGCTCGGCCGGTAACACACACACAAAGAGATGGCGCAGGCAAAGTCTACCTAGATCGTGGCAGCACAGCCCCCACGTTGCTTGTGTGTACTTGGCCAAGGGTCCCGTCCGCGTTGGCCTATTCAGCCACCCATCTTTTTGGCTAAAGACATTTCATGTTCAGCTGGTCCTGCAGGCGTTCGAAGTGTACAGCCTCGAGCATGCAGCTGCAGGTGTGCGAATTATGCCTCGCCGCACATGAGGAATCAACGAGCAGCCAAAAAGGTCAAATCGATGGCAAGACAGATTTGTGTGTCTTGGTGTCCTTGTTTCAAGGAACAAGACGAAAGTGTTTGGTTCACAAGATTCGCAATGCTTCCAAATTGAGTCGGGATCTTCCATGGAAGAGGTGGATTCGTCGTCATTTTGCTGGTACGTAGTGTAAGTGGCGGAGGAGCATGTACCTGTACATGTAGATTTTTTTTGGCAACGGTGCTGAGAGCTTGCCGTGTTGGGCAGGTAGAGGATTGATCGCGGCAGACCCTAACACGATTCTGCCAGCATCTCGACTCAGACAGGCCAACGCCCATTCGGCCAACATGCGGTCCTTTCACAGCTTGATCAGGCTGTATGCATGGGAGCTGACGCCCATAAGCAACCCATCCGCTGACAGGAGGGGGACGCCCGTTGCGCAGGCGACACGATGGATCCAATGGGAAGGGATTGGATTGAACTGGCAATCTAGGTTGATGGATTCGGCATTTCGGTGAGACCATCCGCAATAGCTAACTGCCCCGCTCAACAGAGCCCTCCATGGGCTCCCTGGGCGCCTCTTGTTCGGGTTCGGACTGTCAATGGCACATTTCACGCCGAACCGATGCAGGCGCTAAGATCTCCGCCCGGCGGAACGGTACAGGGCCTGGAGCTGGCGGCGGGGCCGGGCAGACAGCGCCTAAAGGAGCCCCTGTGGTTGCGAGCTTCAAAGCTGCTTGGGGGCGTAAGAGGAGGGTACCTGTACATTCTGCCCTCCCACGCTTGTTTAGCATCCGCTCCGTGTCTCAGGAGCGCCCACCCATCCGTTCATCACAAGCTGGGGTTGGGTGCGACGACGTTTCCAGGTTTCTTCCAGATCCTGCCTCCGAGTCTCTTCCCTCTGATCTTCTGTATCTACGTACTGTTTTTGCTGCTCTTGCGCTTCACCTTGATTCTCTTTCCGTTACTTGCCCCTTCTCGCTATATACTTTCAAAACCCAAGTTCCTACGCCTTATCCTATTCCGAGGCCTTGTTCGTCGCTCCCGCAACGATCTAGCTTTCGCCGTCGCACATGTGGTCCTAACCCAATCTCCGACTCGACTCTCCTCCCTCCTCCTCCTCTCTCCCTCCCCTTCCTCACCCTTGACGAGTCCATTCCCGCAATGGACTTTGATCTCTACGAGCGAAGCGGAGCATCGAGCGGCGACGACGAAAAGCCCCCCGTCTACAGATTCATCGGTATCGCTCTCGCTGTCGCCTCTGGTATCTTCATCGGAGTCTCGTTCGTCCTCAAAAAGTTCGGCCTGCTGCGCGCAAACGAAAAGTACAATGAAGTCCCCGGTGAAGGATATGGCTACCTCAAGAACGCCTACTGGTGGGGAGGCATGACCCTCATGATCATTGGCGAGATCTGCAACTTTGCCGCATACCTATTCACGGATGCCATCCTCGTCACGCCCCTCGGCGCACTGTCTGTCGTTATCTGCGCCGTCCTGTCCGCCATCTTCCTCAAGGAGCGTCTCAGCATGGTTGGCAAGGTCGCCTGCTTTCTCTGTATTGTCGGATCCGTCGTCATTGTCATGAACGCTCCTCACGGCACGACTGTCAACAATATCCAGGAGATGCAAAAGTACTTCATCACCCCCGGCTTCCTCTCCTACACCGGTGTCATCGTTGTCGGTTCGGTAATTGCTGCGTTCTGGGCTGGGCCAAAATGGGGTAATAAGAACATGCTGGTCTACATCTCTATCTGCAGCTGGATCGGCGGCCTGAGCGTTGTCGCAACTCAGGGCCTAGGCGCTGGCATCCTTGCGTGGGCCCGCGGGAAGCCTCAATACAAGGAGTGGTTCTTCTGGGTACTTTTCGTCTTTATTATCGCCACATTGCTGACCGAAATCGTCTACCTCAATGTATGAATCCCGTGTCTCGTGGTGTCTCACTTGCTCACTCCTTTACAGAAAGCTCTCAACATCTTCAACGCCTCTCTCGTCACCCCCACTTACTATGTCTACTTTACTAGCACGACAATCATCACCTCGGCCGTCTTATTCCAGGGCTTTAAGGGAACCCCCCAGTCTATCGTCACAGTGGTGCTGGGTTTCTTAACTATATGTTCCGGAGTGGTATTATTACAGCTCTCGAAATCAGCCAAGGACGTTCCAGATGCGGCCGTTTTCAGCGGCGACCTTGACCAGATTCAAACCATCGCCGAACAGGAGCAGCCAGAGTCGGAGCCAAAGGCCGATGCCATCCGTGGAACCGCCGCCATCCTACGACAAATCTCACGGAGACGACTAAGAATGGAGGCAGATGAGCTAAAGAGATTACACGAGGAAAAGAGGATGGAAGCAATGGATCCCATCGAGGAGGGCCAGCAGCCAGAGTGGGAATGGGATGGCCTGAGGAGAAGGAGAACAATGACTTACAGGTCCGCCACCGTCAGTTCGCGCGGGAGAACCGCACCATCACCGCCGCCTAGTTCTGGTCGTCATGCACCACCGCCGCCTTCCAGCCCCAGGGTTCACCCTCCGTTGGGCATGTCTCACTTCCCGCCCTCAGACGACGAAGATGACGGCTATAACGACCGGAGTACCATCTTTTCGAGCATCGCGGGTACGATCCGTGGCCGAGCTCGGGGCTTCACCAACTTCTCTGGCCGACACTATGAGGAAGACAACTCTGACGATAAGGCCCGGAGTCCCATGCATCCTGTTCCTCTGACCGAGATTGCTGTTCCTCGAGATAAGCCCGACGATGAGTCCGACGCCTACTTTGGCCAGACCCGCGAGCACATCTTTGATCGCCAGGATACCGAGTACCGGGGAGCTTCGTCTCACAGTAACCAGAGCCTTGCTCCCCCGACCCCTCCGCCACACGGAGGAAATATGAGTGGAACTCGGCGCCAGTTTTCTTTCCACAATGTTTTCCGGCGGCCTCACTCTAGATCCACGTCTAACGTTGAAGAGCCCACCGAAGAAGAACGACAAGGGCTTGTCAAGGAGGACAGCCGTGGCCCCGCGTTTCTCTGAGGGGATCAAGGCGGAAACAGTACATGAGGGTCTCGTTTTTGAGGTTCATTGCATATGCCTGGCGTTGGGTGTTTTCTTGGTTATCTATCCCGTTACTTGTTCGCTTCTGGGGGCATCGATTGTATGGCGCTTATGTACTGTCGTCACTCCTGGGTATGGTAGGTATAGACACATGTGTTGGACGGAGCGCAAGCTTGATGACTGCCTATACACGCAGAGCTGCTACGGGACGGGGGGTAGGATCTGGCAGTTAGTTGGTGGAGCATAGCAACGCGTCATGAGTCAAGATTAGCTGTATCACGATAATCTAGAATTATTAGCCTGGCCCTTTGTTTGGTGAAAATACGAGAAGCACGCATGGTTACTATCATGTCAAGGTAAACACGACGCTGTAACATGATCTCATTGATGTCTAGTAATTCATATGGTTGAGAGAATCGAATCGCTCCCTTTGTTCCAGAACTCCGCGCAATGCAAAAGCATATGTGCAGCGCAGCAAGATTCCCAATGCTGTGTGCCCCCAGACTCCAAGCATTAGAAAGACGATTCAAAAAAAAAAAGAAAAGAAAAGAAAAGAAAAAAAAAGAAAGAAAAAAAAGACAAAAGGCCGCCCTTCCGTAAAACGCTACTCAGCATCCAATATAGGTTTCTTTCTTTTTAACCCCCTTGGACTCTCTACCAGTCAACAGCCCAGCCATTCTCTTCAAGAAACTCATCACAGGCCTGCTTCAGACCCCGGTTGGGCCGCAGCTCAGACTGGTGGAGGGGTTCACGGGTCAGAGGGTCGCTGGGATGTCGTCGGAGGTGCTCCATGATGGAGGCGCGCTCATATGACTTTCCAGTCTTTGTCTGTATATGTGTTAGTGATTGTAGTCAGATATCCGCATGGGTAGGGGGACTCACGATGACGGGATCAACCATGATACCAAAACTGATGTCATCGATCGCCCAGTCGGGCACCTCGCGCTTCCTCTCGTTGCCCTCTCGCGCCTTTTCGAAAATCTCCTTCATTCTCTCAATCTTTGCCGCGGTTTCTTCCTCAATCTCTTGCTTCTCCATGCCGTCGTCCGTCTCCGCCAGCATGGCGTCCCTATCCCTGCCCAGAAGCTCAATAATCTCCCTCTCCAGGTCCTTTGTCTCGCGGGCGCGGGTCCTCTCACGCTCCTCCCAGCGCTCCTTCTTGCACCGCAAGACGACGGCGGTGACGTTTGCGAGGGAGCGATCATTGGACTCGGCGCAGATGGCGTGGGCTCGCAGGGCGCTCTCGAGGGCGGCGTCAAAGTCGCGCAGGGCAAGCTGGGCCTGGGCGAGGTAGTAGTGGGCCTTCATGTTGTCGGGGGCGAGCCGCAGGCAGGCTTCGCAGTCGGTGACGACAGAGTCCCAATAGTTGAGCTTGAGGCGGGCAAAGGCGCGGTTCGTATAGAGCGTCGGGTTCTTGGGGTCGACGATGATGCTGGTTCCTTTGTCAGAAGGGGGGGAGTGGGATATTGCGCCTGGAGAGCTCACGCCTTGGAGTAGAGGCTGTCGGCGCCGGCATAGTCGCCTGCTTGAAAGCATTTGTTGCCCTCCTCCTTCAATTGCATCGACTTTGACATGGTGACTGGTATCTCGTGGTGGATCGGTTAGGTGTAAAGCTGAGGTGGGGGGGGTATTCAAAGGAGCTCTCTCCGGACAACTCGGCGAAGAAGCTGAAAGCAGCTATCCAAGAAACACTACGAGAAAAGAAATACGCCAGCAAAAGAAGAAAGTAATGAACCTGCTTTGAGGCGAGATGTGCAGCAAGTAATGCAAGAGGGGAAACCCCGCGAGCCGAACAAACGAGGCTGGCTGTTCGTTGTGTAAGAGGGACGGGCTCGACGTGATTGATTAGGGGAGCTGGATGCCAAAATGTAGCAAGACAGGACCCGGCAACTGCCCGTCCTCCCCCGGGAGGCGCGGATATGATTGGATTTCTAAGCGCGGGTGCCCTAGAAAGTTCGAGAATGAGGACGCGGGGGAGGATGGATATGGGGGACTTTGGTGGGGGCGTCTGTCTGTCAGTCTGGCGGCGGGGACTATCTCCAGGAACAGGCCTAGTTTCCAACGTCACATAGAACGAACCAACAAGTTATCCCTTAAGCTGGCAAGGAGCTCCAACCAGTTCACTCCAGGGGGTTCAGGCCAATTGTATTTGTTTATCTGAGGGATACTTCAATTATCACCACATCTTGCCTCGGGAGTGAGTACTTATGGCATAGTATTTTAACAGGTGAGATCATTCTTACCGCATAATCCAGTTACCCCAATATCACTGGGGCGAAGTACAGACCGGAGCTCCTTGCCAGCTTAAGGGATAACCATCGCAATCTGGTCTGATTACTATCTATCAAAGCTCTTACTTATCGAGCTCGTCTCTAATCTAATCGTACATCAAGACATTTCGCACTCTCTGGTGCTGGCGTGAGCCACTCTGTACATCCTGGTCTATCCTCATCCAATACTCTATGCTTCTTCTCCCTCACAGCTCAACAAGTCGCAAAACCAACTTCTCCTTGGGCCGCAGCGTAAACGTCGGCGCCGCGACCTCAACCGGTCTGTCCTCGAAACCCAGCGGCTTCTCGATGCGGAAACGGCGCACCATCTCGGCCAGCATCACCTTCATCTCCAGCATCGACAGCTGCTTGCCGATGCACATGCGCGGCCCATTGTGGAACGTCTCAAAGGCGTAGGCGCTCGCCGCCGTGCCCTCAAGGTTGCCCCAGCGGTCAGGGTCGAAGGTCTGGGCTGTCGGGCCCCAGACTGAGGGGTGCGTGTTCATGACGGCTGGCGAGAGCTGGATCACGGTTCCCTTGGGGAGCACCACACCGGCGATCTCGACGTCCTGGGTGGCTTGGCGCGGTGCCATGGCGACGGCGCAGTAGAGCCGCAGGACCTCCCGCACAAAGTTGTGCAGATATGGAAGCTTGTCAATGTCGCCAAAGCCGGGCGATGGGCAGGTCTTGTCGAGGCCAGTGATTTCACTGCGAAGACGCTGCTGGCACTCGGGTCGGCATGAAAGCTCATGAAGAGCCCAGGTGATTGAGCAAGCTGTCGTGTCGTGTCCGAGGACCAAGAGGTTCAAGACGTACTCAACCACAGAGTTGTCGTCCCAAGAGGGATCGGAATAGTCGAGAAGGCACTGCAGAGCATCAGGCTCCTGCGTCTCTTCAACATGGCCCTTCTCCCAAGCCCGGCGTCTGATGGCGATCATGCCAATGATGAACTCGCGAGCCCGGGTACAAGACTGAACGAGGTCGCGGCATTCCTCAATGGGCAGAAATTGCCGGATCGGGAACAGTGAGTTGAGATAGTTGACAATGTGGCCAATCAGAGACGGCTGCATCATGTTGGTGAATGCCTCGAACAAAGGGGATTGGTCAGACTCGAGGTGGTTGAGGTCAAGGCCAAAGGTTTCGAGGCCAATGACATCGAGGACCGCCTTCCAGATGCTTGTCTCGACTTGAACATTGCCAACACTGTTTCGCTGTTCGGAGAGAACATGGACGAGCTGCTCGGCCTTGTTCTGCACAATAGGGAAGAAGACTCTGAGGCGTGGGATAGACAAAGGGCGACTGATGGCCGCACGACGCTGCCGATGGAGCTTCCCTTCAATGAAGGGGATCCCGTCTCCAATGATCTCGTGGGCGAACTGTCTAGCAAATCCCGGCTTGACGAACATGGCACTCTTTGTCTGGAGAATCTCCTTGTACGCCTCGATGCTGTTGGCAAAAAGGGTTTCCGAGTTGGCAAAGTTCAGATAGCGGATAAAAGGAGCCTCGGGGTACGCGCGGGACCACTCGCAAAGGAGCTCCGGGAACCAGGCGACCTGGAGGAACTTTGTGCTCTGGCCAAGAAAGAAGGTATTGTCGGTTGGGCCTGGGAGGCGGCGGAGAGGAGAGACGTAGAAGGGGTACACGAAGATGTTGAAGACGGCGAGTCCCACCACGACAACACCTAGGAGAGTCGTGGCTAGGATGAGAGTCCACTGCGCTCCCAGCGAGAGCAGAAAGCTCAGCATCGTCAACAGACGAGACCGCGTGGTTCTGATAATCCCCGATCAACAGCAACAAGATACAGGGGGGTAAGAGTGATGAAGTGTGCGACTCGCTCGGCCAATCAGAGTAGGAATCCCAAAAGACCAAGAAAAAGAGACGCGATGATGTCTACGGTCGAGTCGAGGAATCACAGAGATGCCTCGTCCTTTTTTTTATAGCATGGAGGGTCCTCTATCTGCCAGTGCCGGGGCCGGGCACGATGCGGCTCTGGCAGCTGGCGTTCACCCTCGCAGCAGTGTGAACGGGCCGACGAGCCCATGATCATTATGGATTCACATGGAAACAGAGCAGGTTCAGTGGGGAACACGTCATGGGCAGTACTCGGAGGATGGGACTTGGTGTTGCTGTCCAAGACGACGTCTCATGGTATTGATCTTCTCGGCAAGGATTGCCTTGCAGGAAAGGATTCTGTATAGAACAGAGCCACGTCCGACCAACACTCTAGTAGATCAGATGTCCTTAAAGGTCTGTACCAGTAGTGTTCGCTGTCAAGGCTGAAACATGCCAGTTGTGGTAGACGTTCTGGCTTGGAAACCATGCACCGGGTCAAGCACCAGCCTCGAACACTACCCCATATACTGGTCCAGAAATAGGTCATGGAGGATTAACAGAAGCAAGGATTCCCCTTCACGGGTCCCGATTGGGCCAAGATCTGGAGAGATATATTGAGTATATCCGTCAATAGCAACAACACCCAGCCGTCAGGATCGGGTCCCTCTTGTATCACAGCACACCCGTCGAGTTCCCCCCCAATGGGACTCTCTGCCGCGGCCCCCCATCTCGTATCCTGACACCTTTTCGCGCTCATTCTCCGGATCTGTACAAGACGTTGTATCTGAAACCACGACGGTCGGCATAAAACGCACGTCACCCTCCCTTTTCGCTTCAGGGATCACTCGTCTATCTTGTGGCTTTGTGGATCCTTCTAATGTTTCGAAAGGGGACGGCTTGCTATACGTGGGATGTGCCACATGTTCCGAAACGGTGACAGCGAATCGATTGTTTATGCTATCTGGCAGGATACAACGTCATATAAGACCACTTCGAGTTACGGGGCTATAGTTGAGCAGAGAAACTGGCTGCCTCACCTTTCACTATTTGTGACATGTCTGAAAAGTTGGAGAAATATCTTTCGATAAAAGAGGCTCTTATCAATATCATCATACAATAATCGTTCCAGCTTGAATAGTGTAGTGTAGTATAATCTAGCATCTAGCTCTTCCTATAAGAGACATGCCGTAGCTTCTCTCCTGGGTATCAACATCCATCACCTTTCACCAACACCCAAAACAACATCACTTCCTCTCCTGACCCAGCCACTCAACCATCTTGTCCACAGCCTGCTGCGCCTCCCAGATGGGGAGCAACGGCCACACATGCGCCATGCCCTCGCCGAGCACCAGCTCCACATCGGTGCCCTGCTCCCTCGCCTTGTTGACCATCAACTTGGTGTCGGGCGTCAGGAGGTCCAGGTCGGCCGCGAATACCAGCATCGGTGGGAGTGCCAGGTCGCCGTAGATGGGGCTCACGCACGGGTGCTTGGTGTCCATCTCGGGGCAAATGAGCTGCGTGATCTCGGCGATGCCCTCCACGCCGAGCCACGGGTCCTTGAGCGCTGCGGCGTGCATGTCCGGGTTTAGGAGTGTGGAATCCGTGCAGGGAGTGATGGGCACGAGCAGTTTGGCTGTTGGGTTCCCGGCCAGACGGGCTCTCTGTGTGAGGACGAGAGTCATTGTTCCTCCAGCAGAGTCGCCCACCATCCAGAAAGGTGTTGGATCATCAGCCCCAGCGAGCTCATCGTGAAGAGGCTGCACAAGCTCATACATCTTCATGAGTCTGGTCTCAGGGCCCAGAGGATAGATGGGCACGGTGACAACAGCATTCAGCCGGCGCGCCAGCTGGGCAGCAAGTTCCCAGTGCTGCGGGGTGATATCAAAGACGAAACCACCACCATGGAGGTAGAGGATACGTGCGGCCTTGGGAGTGTCCGACTTGTGAGTCAAGGTATAAACGACATATCCCGAACGCTCCGCTTCGTCAATGGAAAAGTCATTGTAGAGCTTCTTGGGCGGCTGAAAGCTGGGGTTCAGGCGATCCTTGGCGATGCGGTTGTTGATGCCCTCTGCGGAGCTCCAGGTTGGCTTGAAATGCCACCAGATGTAGTAGTTGATGAGCCGGGCCTTGAGGGAGGGCATGATTTAGGGAGAGTATCAGCGGTGAGTTTGTGTGGTGAAGTGGACGATGCTACTTGTTCTTGATGGCTGATGGAGGCTTTTTAGCTGCACGCCAAGGAGATGCTGGCGTGGCTTGAAACAGCCTGTCTCATGTGAACGCTCACCGACATGGGCAAAAGCTACGATTCTACGGTCTCACATTGAAAGGAATTGAGTTGAGAAACAAGAGAAGGAACTTTGAAGATACGAGAAGATATCTATCTTATTCTCACTTGGAGTTTCGCTAAAATGCTGACTGCCATTGCTGGGTCTTGGAGATCCAGGGTAGTCCCCTCAGCAACATGACAACCATTCAACCTGATAATCACGACCAACAACCAGGGAACAGGGATATACGCAGCATCACATCAGGAGGAGGGACAATTTATCGGGCTGTAAAGAAAATCCGATCGATTGCCGACCAGCCAGTCATGGATACCAATTAACGATCGACGATCGGGCGGGGGAGGAGGGCGTGACAGTCGAGAAATCAGATCATGTTCAGGCGCTGGGCCTTGTTGGTTGTGATACGGCCGCCGACACTTCCCCTTCTCCACACAGCCCGTCACAAGGCGACGGACCTTGAGCCGAGTTTATCAAGCCCCCCGGGGGACCGGCGTCTCTTGGCTTTGCTCTGCCCCCGCAGCGCCGTGTGTCGCTGGTTGCTGCTTTTGCGGTGGCCCCGGGGACTAGACGGAGACATATGTCTTGCATGTGGTTTCAAGGTAAAGGCCCTGAGGTTGAGACGATGAACTCAGAGGTTATCAAAAACTCAAGCTTTCATCAGATGCGACATGTCAGGAACCAAAAGCGTGGCATGCAAGCAACAGGCATGCTGGGCCGGCCGTGATGCCGGTTGCGTTGCTGATTCGAACTGGAAGGGATCTTTGACGACAAGAGTCCAGGCTGCCCTCCTACTTGGAATGTGCATGCGGGGTGTCTAGGCATCATAGAGGACTCGAGGGCTCTCTTCTTTCTTGGTGAAAGAGATTGAGAAAGGGATTACAAGCCGGTGGATGAAAGAGGTTGAATGTCTTGCAAGTTGTCAAGCACGTTTGCTTCAACTCAAGACTTGAATCAACCGAGGCATGAAGTTTGCTGATTAGCCTCCATCACTAACGTTAGTTCAACCACTCTCAACTCACCCTCGTTAGCCGCGACTCGCACACCTTGGCCCTCAAGGCAATCTCGACCGCACATGTCCATCCAATGACGGCAAACCCTCACCCACAACTTTTGTTTAGAACTTGCAAGCCTAGCCGAGTCTTTCTGTCTAGACATTTGGGTTGCAGGTTGCAGACACACACACACCTAAAAGCGGCGTCCTCAGACAAGCCCTCTCAGCCTATGGCAACCCTGCCATTAGCATTACGACTCCGGGATCCGGGTTTTACCGACAGCGCGACAATCCCGGGCGCACACTCTTGAGAGTCCGGCCCCCCCCGGGTTGTAGAAACCCCTTCGACGTCAGTGACCGACCACAAGCCAAGAGGGTCCACGGCCATTAATATCAACTCCACACCCTTCACCATTCCCTCCCCCCCCTCTGTCTAATCAGTTATACCCCGCCGACAATCGCTTCACCGACGTCAAAGATTCGAATCTCCCAGACAAGAGGAAATCCTGTTCTGGTCGTCATTTGAGGGGGGACTGAATCTCCCTCTCTTGCTATCAGCGTCATCGCCATTTGCCGAGGACCGCACAGTCACTCCCGACTTTGGGTGCATCACCGACTTCGACTTCGACTTCGACTTCGACTTCGACTTCGACTCACCTACTCTCTACAACTCCTCGACGATGCCTTCACAACGCCCCTACTTCCTCTCCTCCTTCCTCGCCGCCTTCCGCCCTCAAGGCCCCTCCATCTCTACATCCTCTTCCCACCAGCACCAACCAAACAAGCACGCCCGCGACGCAACAACCACCACCACATCCACAGCTGCAGCAGCATCTTCAGCGACCACATCGACATCCACCGCCGCTTCGTCCTCACATCACCACCACCACCATCATCATCACCACCAAACAACCTCATCGAGCGTCGCCATCCGCTCCCCCGCCTCCGGCCCGACGACGACGGCCGCCACATCCCCCGGCACCGGCGCCGCGATACCCATCCCCGGCTCCTCGGGCCGCCGCGGCAGCGACAGCAGCAGCGAGGGCTTCCGCGACGTGATAGGTGCCGACAAGTTCTACATCGGTGGCCGCACACCCGGAGGCGAGGAGAAGTTCTTCAAGCTTGGCGTTATTCGGCGCGTGCGGAGCAATGACGGCCTAAGCCTCGATCGCTTGAGCTTATAGGGATGACCACATAACGGAACGTCGATGCCTTTGCGTTTGCTTTTGAACGATTCTCGGGATTGGTATTAGCCATTATTACATGGAGGAGCCCTCACGGTACATAGAGCATCTGGGTCGCTCCATGGGGAAGAACGGGGAGATTTAAATCACCGAATGACGATGGGACGAATCGGTTTACGGGCTCATTATTATTTTGGCGTCATGGCTACGGCGTTGGAAGTGTTGAGGGTTTTTACACGGGGCACAAATGTCTCCCACAAGTATTTGGGTATGCGTCCCTAAATGACCAAAAAGTGTCTATTGCAGACTCAGTTGCATGAAGGAGCATGATTCCTTCTCAAAGCTACCACATGAAGCGCTGCAGTCGACCCTCGTCGAGCAACGTTCCGTCTTCTGCCTTCCACAAGTAGGGCTTGCAGATGAAGATGTACCCAGTGACGATATTGATGGTGATGAACCACCCCGTCTCCAGAATGAGACGGACATCGTAGTGTCTGAAAGCCATTACCACTGGCCTCAGCTTTGTTTGCATCAAGGTTCCGACCAAGCCGCTAGGTTCATGATCGTGCAGTCTCCATGCCGGCACCAGTAGCCTCCACATGACCCACGGGATGATAAAGTACCGCGGCTCAACCAGCGGCGCTGTCATGAGAGATAGCGTCGTGGCGAGGAGGAAGATGAGACCCGTGGATGTGCAAGCTGGTTCGATAGAAGCCAAAAGGGGATCCTGCCCTAAGGCCTGGTTCAGTTCCCGCTCCTCGGCTCGGGCCTCAGGAGAAGTGTCCTCAATGGCCGCAGGAAAGGGGGCATCAGTCTGCCGAGCCGAGGCTCCACGTCTGATCCAGAAAGGATCGCTCATGAAAGGTACATGGGTTGAAATCATGTAGTGCACCGAACAAGTATCTTTGTTGCCAAGGAAGAACATGGGCGAACACCCCGCCATGACATCCCAAGTCATCCAGCGAGCCACTGTGTATGGCACGATCAGAGCGTATCGAATCCAGGATGCTCGGCGGATCGTGTACCGGAAGATGTAGAACATGTAGTGACGGTTGTCGGCGAGAGTAAAGGGGTGGATGATGGTGTTGTACCGGACTACAGCGATGGAGATGAGGATTGTGGCGAGGAGATAGATAGGCCAGAGGATCTTGGAGTTGAAGATGAAGTCTGCGGTCTTTAGGGGTGCAGAAAGAGCTGGGGGCGTGTTGTCCAGAGCTCTGGTGTCCGGAGCTCGAGGGGATGTCTTCCTTGTGGAACTACCACTGCTTTGAGATTTACTTCCCTTACCAACTCTTGTTCCAACAGCTGGTGTGGCGACAGAGTTGGGCGACTTGCTGGTGATCACCCGGATGAGAGCGTTGACAAAGGGGAGGGCACAAGGCACAAGGAGAGGCAGAGAAAAGAAGCCAAAGAATGGCCAGATGTAGAGCATCTGCGGTAGATGAATGGTGGCGACGTGGTTGGATTTATCCCCTACTCTCAGTTAGCAACGTGAGCATCAAGACAACACGCAAGACTCACCAAGGACAACTCCACCATTCCAGACGACAAAAGATCCAAAAGATACGAGGACGGCAACGTACGGCCAGATCTGCCCGATGACGCGGATCGGATTGCAGAGAGCGGCGATGCCTAGGCTCAGAACGCAAAAGATCATGTCTGGTATCGGTCAGCAACTTGTTCATACGCGTCCAGAGGACTCGACTCACCCTCTGGCCAAAGCATATGCAGCGGGGGATCATGGATGTCACCGAGCGAGTACCTCCACAGATAGTACTTGACCTGCTCAGCAAGAGACGACATGAACGGCTGATCAACCCGTTCTGGTCGCAACGTCTTGATGGCGTGGACTACCTCTAGACCCCCCATGTAGACAACCACCCAGAACACATTCGTCTGGCGGAAGAACAAGGTGAAAATCCCAAGAGCGACTGTCAAGAGATCGTTCAGGGGTGAACTCTGATCTCGTCCAAGGCGTCCGAGGTGGTTCAGGTATGCCACCAAAACAGCGGCCGTCGAAGCCACGTCGGTATAATACAGTCCGGAGAAGAAGAACAGGAGAGGAAAGAGCGCGATGTTGAACGCGCTGTGAAGTGCGTACTGCGAATGAACGCGCAGTCTCATCGAGGAGTGCGCTTCATACAGACGCGACTCAATCTGATGGCGGCATTGAAGAGCTAGATAGGCCAGGATCATCAAGGCGACGGCATTGGCAGCCCGCAAACTGCTTGCATCGCAGACATAGCCCCCAAGAGATCCATCAGGACGTACCACTCCTGGGATCAAGAGGGAAACAAGGTAACTGGCTTTTTGTTAGTATTGCTGAACAGGAGCATGCAGGCGAGACTTACAGTCCTGGCGGCGTAGTGATCTTGTCGTCCCACTCCAGAAACTTGCCCTCACAATACTTTTGCGCTTGGGGAATATGAAAAACCTCATCCTTTCTGGGGTTAGTCTTGTGAAATTACCTTGTTGCGTATGAAGACTCACCAGATAGGGCTCTGGGACAACGGCAGAAACGATGTAGAGCCAGGAGAAACAAAGGGCGGCAAGGACAACTGGTAATAAGCCGGCTAACCAGGAAAAAGAGCCTCTAGACTTGGCGAGCAGACAGAAGAAGACAGGGAGCACAACTAGGCCGCTTGAAGCCGCCCAGAATGAGAGGTTGTTGTTCTGCGGCTCCATGTTGACAAGTGTCCAACACGACAGCCCGCTGAAGATTTCAAAATGAATCAAGGCAGAAGTGAGTTGAGAGATATCATGTCACGAAAAGAAAAGAAAAGAAAAAGTCTCCTCTAACTGCAAGTTGAGAAGGAAAATGAGCGGACGTCTCAAAGCTGGGGTTGGCTTGAGATCAAGATTATGGAGTTTGTTAATTGGGAAGGAGACAGTGCTTGGCGCATCATGAGCTGCACTGTGCACCGAACGCATAGTCTCCAATTGGAGTCAAATTCATCAATTGGCGTTACACCGGCACATGGCTCTGTCACATGACAGAATTGCCTTGTATCTCATAATTGACAGGCACAATGTATCAAGAAACAATATTCTAGGCAGGTATTGAATCGCGAGACCTGCATTTCCCATTCGGGCCATGGCTGCAATGCGAGAGCCAAGCCAGCGGCTCAATAGCCGCCAGCCAATCACAGCCCGTACATTTCACAGCAAATCATCAAAATTCAAGGCTCAGAACACGTCTATTGGAATATCTTGTACAACCAGAGCCGTCCACGCAACAGAGACGGGCCACTGAATAATGTCTATCGTCCGCATTCCACCATTTGATTTAGAAGGGCTGTGTACAGTGTTAGCAGGGGAAAAGAGCTTTAATGGTCGAGGTGCGACTCACGTTGTCGGCGGGGTGGATCTCCTTGCGGAAGTAGTCACCGAGGATGGGGATCTTCTGTAGAGGGAGTCAGCTCTGTGACTAGAGTATGCCGTTGTTCGTTCCCGTACCTGGAGGATATCGCGCTGCACACGGGGGATACCGTTGGCGAAGAGGAGGACACCAACGGCGGCGGGGGCGCCGTAGAAGGCCAGACGGGTGCCGCTGTCACAATCGGTCAGCATCTTCTCAAGACGCAATCCAGTCCTTGAGCACGACCGCTCTCCCTATCTTCCAGAACCTCTTTAATCATGGGAGCCCAGTACTGGTCGTCTCGGTCGCGAGAGCTGATCCAAGGTTTCGGAGGAACGGAAGGGAGAAGACTCGGGTTCGCTTTCGTGTTCTCGGTGGTCGAATCGTGATTTGGGATCGAGTATAATACTCACATTCTGGTGGCAGACTGAACAGTGAAGCCAGCCAGGTTAGGCTGAGAGTGGTACCTGTTGCCGGAGTGTTAGCCATCGGCGTTGAACAGTCTCGATCGATCTCGAATGCCGCAATTCGCTCGTAATACGCAGTCGCTCGGCAATCGATGCATCGTAGATCGGGTGGAGGAGAAGGGCGTACTTGGGACCGTAGGCGCTCTTGAACTCGGCCATGCGGATGGGAGTCTGTCGAGAATCAGGTAAGCCAAACTTGCACATGAAATTGTGATGCTGAGGGCCATTGGTAGGCATTAATCGCCCTCTGCGGAAGAGGTTCAACATACGTAGGAAACCATCTTGACTCGTGGGGCGGTGGAAGCCTTGTGCGTCGTTCAATTGCTCGTCGATAGGATATTCGTCGTCGTAAAAAGAATGGCCTTGGTTGCGCGAGTTTGCCGGACGGGAAAGACCGGGTTTGTTTGGCCTCAGGCCTGAACCAAGCTCAAGGGCGGCCCGGCCAATCACAGAACGATTTACCGACCCACCTGACTTGGGAGCTTCCACAGCCTCGCCTTGGAGGCTCTTGTTCACCTTCTCTCACATCTAATAATTCCTCTTGACAACTTGTCTGGCACGGATCACGGGATGGATACCTTCATCGACCGTCGCTTTGAGCGGCTGGAAAAGGCGCTTGCCAATTTGATCGACTCGGTCACCAAATATCATCCATCCACACTGCATGCCCAAGAGCTCGAGGCGGCCGACAATGAACTGAGCAAAGGCTTGGAAGAGGGTAGGTTTCTTTTGACGTTATTCTTCCTGGCCCTGGTACTAACTTTGTGTAGTTCAAACACACCAGAATAATTACCTACGGATCCAGCAACTCCGCGAGTCCTCAGCAGCTCTCGACGCCCAGATCCGCGACACCATCTCGAGCCTCGCAACGACGCGCAAGGACATCGTGACAACACATGCTACTACCTTCTCCGCTGAACCCAACTACCCCATCGCTTACGAAGAACTGCTCAACTATGCTCGCCGCATCAGCAAGACCACCATGCCGCCTGCGGGCACCATCAACCCCGTGTCACCCTCTCCCCCTGAAGGCCAGACACCCGCAGGCCAGACACCTGGGCCCGACTCTCAAAACGCCTCCGTCATGACGCCCTCGGCGCCCCCTACGTCGCAGGTCCAAAGTCCCGCCGTAATGAACGGCACACCGCAAGTATCCCAGGAACCCGCGACACAGCAGACCACCACATCGGCCAACACCAACCTCCCCGAGGGGTGGACCCAGTTCTTGAACCCCTTGTCCGGCCAGCTCTTCTTCCCCTGGCCTCAGGAAGACAAGATCCGTGCTGGCTCCCTAGCCTCCAACCAAGTTCTCATGGAGCAAGGCATCGAACCCAAAGGCTATGATCCCGTTGAGGAGGAAGCGCGAAAGCAACGCGAGGAAGAGGAGCGGAAGCAGAAGGAGGAGGAGGCTCGCCTGGCCCAAGAGGAGCGCGAGAGGAAGATTCGCGAGGACCGCGAGCGCCAGCGCATTGAGCGGGAGCGACAGAGGGAGAAGGAGCAGGAAGCATGGAGGCGAGTCAGCGTTGTCGGAGGGCCACCTGGTGCTCCCGGTGCCGGTGAGGCCAAGAGCACGGCTGGACCTCCCCAGCAAAAGGCCCAGTTCCAGTTCACCAACCTGGATGATTTGGATGACGACGACGACGACGACGATTGAACCAGAATCAAGCCATGAAATTTTGATCTCTATAGAAGCTGAAAACGATAAAGAGATGCCTTGCCTCACCCATAACCAACGTATTTGAATTGTACCGGGCCCGTTCCCGATCTCTTTTGCCCGTCTAAAAATGAATCAAATCTACTCCGCCGACACAACAACCTGATACCGCTACAGATGTCCTTCTGCCATCATTTCTCCGGCTGACCCTTGAACGTGATCAAAGGAGTGACGCGAGGTGAAATCCCAAATTCAGACGCTGGTCGTACATGTATTGTTACAAACGCCACACTCGTCTCCCTGTCATAAGTTATCCATGGTTCAAGGCCCGTTTTCAGGGCCTCTGCTGAACCTCCACTGACACGACAGCTTAGTCGATCTTGATGGAGGAGTAAATCTTGCGGACAAACCACCAGCTTGCGAAGTAGCCAATGGAGCCTGTGCGTCACGTTAGATATGAACAATGGTATTAGGACGGGCAACTCACCAGAAAGGATGAAGAAGAGGAACGAGATGAGGGCACTGTAGCCGATGTAGAGGACAGTACCAGCAAGACCGCCCAGTTTGACCTTGGTGACAAGGTATAGCAGGCAGTTGAGGAAGATGTAGCCACCGCTCATGCCGGCAGCGAGGAAAGACCTCCACTGCCAGTTGTAGTTCTCTGAGCACAGCAGAAAGTAGACCATGAGGATGGTGACGGCGGCGCAAACGACAATCATGAGGCCGTAGCAGAGGAACAGGAAGCCAAACATGTAGTAAATCCTGCTGAACCAGATGGAGCTGATGATGAAGTACAGCTCGACAAAGATGGCACCGAAGGGAAGGAGACCAACGATGAGCATGCTGGGAATGGGCTTGAGATAGGTGCTCACGGGAGGAATCTGTCGAGGAATCTGGTTGGTGCGGACAGGAGGCTCAAAGCCAGGGGCGCGGAAACCAAGCCAGGAGCCAGCAATCGACAGAGGGATGGAGATGATGAACCAGATGGCGACGAGAACAAGCATGGTGGTAAAAGGAACCGCACCCGATGACTGCTTAGCCCAAAGGAAGAGGTCCAGAAGGAAGAAGCAGGAAAAGACGATGCCAGGGACCAGAAGAGGGGTCAAGGCGATGTTGAGCTTCCAAGCCTCGCCCTGCCAGGCCTTGTAAGTTCGGGCTGAGACGTAGCCACCAACGAAGCCAAGGACAGTGTATAGGAGAATCATGATGGTGCCGAGGGAGCCACGGTTGGAGGGAGACAGGAATCCAAGGAGGGCGAACAGGATAGTGCAGCCCGTCATGCAGAAGAGCTGGACACCGTTACCCGCGAGGATGGACAGGAGAAGAGGGCGAGGAGGGGGTCGGAAGACATCGCCATGAACCAGCTTCCAGCCAGAATCCTCCTGAACACCATCCTCGACGACTGAGGTGCCACCAAAATCGTCGAGGTCGATCTGATCAAGTCGGTTATAGCGCGCAATATCCTTCTTTAGGGCTCGGACCAGGATCGACATGACAGTGAGAACGAGGATGACAACAATAATAGCAGTGTCAATAAGCCAGAACCAGTGAATCTTAGGGTCGAAGACGTGCAGATACTTGTCCCAACGCGTAGCCCAGGCGGTGTCGGACTTGCGCCAGTAGACGCTGTAGCTGAAGGCGACCTTTTGCTCCTTGCCGTTGAACACGATGGGCTGGTGGTTGCCGCAGTCCGCCTTGCCTCCGTACTCCTTGGAGCTGGGCTCCACGACAACACCGACAACACGGCGCTGGCTAGCATCGTTGTTAACCTCGTGGTACTCGACCCAGATCTCATAGTGGTTGTTGAAGAGGATGTTGTCGCTCTCGTCGTCCTGGCCGAGCAAGAACCCAGAGCTGTAAAAGGTGGTGCCCGTCAACTGGTCCTTAATCTGCTGACCAGCAGGGAGACCGTCGACCAGCCAGTTCAAGCTGTAGCCCTGCTCGATACGGCTCTTGACGAAGGTGATGGACTTCTCGGGGTACGTCGTCTCGCAAAGGGGCTTGCAGGTTTCGTTCTTGCCCATGATGAGCTCGAAGGGGGAGGTCATGATTCGGTCTCCGAAGAGAATGCTGCCTAGACTCTCCGACACATATTGAGGACCACCCTCGGGCTTGCAGAATTGGAACGCGGGGTGGTAGTAGTCGTACGAGACAACCGAGTGCAGGCGAGCATCTTGGGGCGCGGCGACGGGCTTGATGCTGTTCACGTAGAGAGGGACCTTGTCTCCGTCCTTGTACGTGGTCGGGGCGACACCGGGGAGGTAGAAGGCCGAGGCCAGCTGGGGAACCGCTAGAAGCGAGGTAAGAAGCGCCGTTGAAGGCGCAAAGTCTCTGAAATGCATCTTGAAGGGTTGGTCATGCGCAGATAGGCGTAAATCTAATGGAAAGAGCGTCGCGAAAGATAGATGCTAGATGTCGAGTCCAGTTTGGAGCTGACGACGATGCGCGGATCGAGATTCCGCGACGGCGAAGGAGGAAAATGCAAGACTAGATAGCCTGTCAACAAGAGACTCGAGAGCTCTTGCTCCGACTGCCGGACGTTGATACGATGGATAGGGTGGTGAATCAAGCCAGCGGAAAAGCTGCACGAGTTAGACGCCAACTCAGGGAGCTTCGAGGCCACTTTGGACTTCAGGTCCCTGTTATCTGGCCAAGTTCCAGACAAACAGCTCGGCGGCTCGCTTAGTCAGGAGATAAGCCCCGGAAGATCCCCTTCCCGGGACGGGGATCGGCAGCAAGCGAGAGCAGGTCACCTAGACCAAGAAAAAGATGGCATACTATAGGCAATAAGAACTTCATTAGGCTATAGAGACGTAACTTAGAGTAGAATAAATAAATAAAAATATAAAATAAATAAAGTATACCCTAAAGTCTTCATATATAAGCTTAGTTTTATAATCATAAGCCTTTTATGCTATGATTTGCGGATTAAGAAGTCAACGTATTGGCGAGGTATTGGGCCACTAGCAGGTGTGGCGCAAAGTGGCTAGTATGACAGGCCTGCAGATTCTCCAACATGGCCCCGCTAAAAAGTTGAAGCAGCCAAAACTTTTTGACGAGACATCCAACCTCGCGTCTACGTCTCGGACACATACCACAACATGGCGGCCCCAACGACATTACCAGCGCTGCTGACCTCGCTGACGCAGTCGCTTTCTTCTGCGCTCGAGGTCACCCCCAAAATCGCCGCCATTGAACAGCAGAAGGACGGCATCTCCCTCCTCGACGTCAAGAACGAACTCCTCCTTTCCTACCTACAAAATCTCGTCTTCTTGATTCTCCTCAAGCTACGCAACTCAAAGTCGGATCAAGGAAAGTCAGACGAAGATGATTCCGAGCTGGACAAATCTGTGCGATCAAAACTGGTGGAGCTGCGTCTGTACCTCGAGAGAGGAGCCCGACCACTAGAGGAGAAGCTGCGCTATTCTATCGACCGATTCCTTCGAACCGCCGACGATATGGAGCGTGAGAGAAAGGCAGCCGAGATGGAGCAGAAGGAGTCGGGATCCGAAGACGAGTCTGAGGAGGATTCCGAGGAGGAGAGCGAGACCGAGGCCATCTCCCGTAAACCTGGCGAGCTTTCAGCAGCACCCAAATTCGGAGCTCTGGTCGGCGATGTTGCGACCGAGAAGTCGCGCGATGGAGGAGCGCCAGGCGTTTACCGTCCTCCAAAGCGAGAACGCCAGGTCATGAACGCCCCCCAGCGTCGCGACAAGTCAGACCGACGCGCGATCAAGTCGCATACCATGGAAGAGTTTGTTGCTTCAGAGCTTTCTTCTGCTCCTCTGGCTCAGCCCAGTATTGGTACAACTATTGTCCAGGGTGGTCGCAAGATGAAGACGGATGCCGAGCGAAAGGAGGAGGCGGAGCGCCGAGAGTACGAAGAGACCAACTTTACCCGTCTTCCCAAGGAGAGCAAGAAGGATCGAGCCAAGAAGGCGAAGCAGGCTGGCCGCAGCAATCGCATGCAGTTTGGTGGCGAGGAGTGGCACAACCTTGGAGAGGGTGTTGACCGCATCGATCGTCTCACCAAGCGCAAGCAATCGGGCGGTGGTGTTCGCGCGCTCCTGGACAAGAGCCGAAAGCGTGGTCTCGACACTACGGATGGACCTCGTGGTAGCGGCATGGGACCTGGAATTGGAGAGAGGTTTAACAAGAGGGTCAAGGTGCTGGAGGGAGGACGACGGGACCGCAGCAAGGGTGGCCGGTAAAGAGTTGAACATCATAGAGCATTTCTTGGGCGACTGCATGGGTTGGATTGGGCTCGTGTTGCTTGAACTACCTACCATACTGGCGATGATGGTGTCAAGTACTGGGTGAGAATAATGTTGTAGAGCTAAAAGCCAACTGGCCTCTACTTGTTGAAAATCCAGTTAAATGGAATAAAAAGTTGAATAGATTGAGAGGAGTTGTCGAGAAATCCATCTTGACGGCCATAATAAAGATTCATGTCTAACCCAGGGACCCTTCATGATGGGTGCGATAAGATAAGAGGCCCAAACTTTGGCGGGGGACGAGCTTTGGAAATTTCTCCGGCGCCCCTCCAAGTTGAAGATGACCAACTCGACACAGCAATTGCCCTGATACCCTCTTTCTTATTTGTCTTCTAATAAACATTGTCGCAAGGAACACGGAAGGAGCAGACGACAATCGTATTTTAACCTCGCGAGGTAGACTGCCGATAGTCTACAACGACAGTCGTCTGCGAGCCCAGCGCATCCGTCGCAAAGCTACCCTTCTTCTCGGCCTCGACAGCTCGCAGCGCCAGGCCCTGAAGCTTACCTGACTTCACGACTCTGATAACTATCGCATATACCTTGCATATTATAACATGGCTACTCGACCTGATGAGTCCGTGACCCAAATGGACGTCGATGACATCGACCCCAAGCTCCAGCCCTCAGCATCCACAAACACCATAGACGACGATGACGATGACGACCCCGTCACGGCCACCTACAACGTCTTCATAAACCCCTCCCTCCCGCTAGGCCGCCGCCTCCTCATCCTCCAGCACCCCAACACCGCCAGCGACACCCCGCAGGCCGCGCCCACCGAGCTCCGCCTCAAGACGCGCGCCGGCATGGTCGAGGTCGACCTACCCCTCGACCACAGCGTCGCCTACGACCGCGAGAAGGGTCTCAAGTGGGGAAAGTCGCTGCAGGCTTCTATGGCGGCCAAGAATGGTGGTAGTCACGGTCTGGCTGGTGGCTTTGGCGTTGGCGGTGTGCAGGGTCGTGGTGGGAGGAAGAAGGCTGAGGAGGACGCTGATAACTTGGACTGGGCTGAGGCTGTCCGGCAGGACAAGGTATTGAGGACGCAGACACTGGGTGGGCATTATCCCAAAACCCAGAAGCAGCTACACATGGTTGGCGTCTTTCAAGGGAGTGAGTATCCCCCATTCGTCACTACGCATTACATTCTCTAACCTACACTCTAGAGGAGCTCCATCTCACCCCCGTCTCATCTCTCGTTATGCTCCGTCCTCAGCTACATCACATAGACGCAGCTGTTCAACTCGATCGCCAGGCCACCTCAAAGGATGCGGGCCCGTCTTCAGGTGCTGGCACTGCCCGCGCTATCCACATGACGGTCAAGACTACCGGAGACGGCGATACCGTCACCACCGAGACCATGGCTGACCGCCTGCGCGCCGTCCAGTCCGAAAACTGGCGCACCCTGCGCTTCGCCGATGAGAACGAGGAGGCCGCGTGGGAGGTCTATAACGAGAGTCTGTTCCTGCGTCCTGCTGAGGGTGAAGCTCAGGCCGAGGAGGAAAAGGGCAAGGAGACAATGGCCGACGCCGCTGCCAAGGATGAGAGGCCGTTGGAGGATGCTGTTCCCCATTTGGGTCGCAAGTGGGATGATGACCAGTACTTTGAGGCAGTCTTCAAAGTCAAGAAGCCCAAACCCGGCTTCCCAAGCGATTCTTAGAAAGAACCCAGCGCGGATACCTTGGTCGAGGATCCCCAGGAGTCCGACCAAAAGGAACTGAGCGGAGCAACAACGATACTCCCTCAACGTCCAAGAAAACACCATGTTGCGACCTCGGACACCACAGTGGTTGACTAGACTAAGCTGGCCGTCAATGGTAACGAGAGTCTGGAGATGGTTTGAAATACGGTTGCATGAGATGGCGTAATAGGATACAAAGCAATTCATAGAATGGGGAATGCAATGAGACACTGATACGACACGAGGCACCTCCAGATCGCTTTGCAAAAACGCGTATAATTCGAAATACTATATAACTTATTCTCGATAGAAAAGAGCCCGCTCCCAAACTCTCTCCACGAGTAGTTAGTCGTCCGACATGGTAACCTATGCCGGTAACACAAGAGTGCGCTGAGCTGAGCACTCTACGCTTTGATATTTGGTACACCCATCATGCAATGCAATCGCGATGCGTCGTTCCCAATATTCTCCTCCATCAAACCTGTAAACCTGATTCTCTTTTTGCACCACGCATTATCCCGGTTCTCCCTAGTGTTCCCAAATGCCAGCCCAGAAACCCCAAGAATCGCCATCGACTGCGTGAATATCAAACGTCTGTTTACTGGAGAAGCTCAACATCCAACCCGATGGAACGCATAAACAGGTTGACGCTGTTCAGCCGCTCGGCCGCCATAGCCGGAGGCAGCGTCTTTGAAACAGTGACCGTGTCGAGGACGCGGTCCTTGACAGCCAAGACCAGGCGCGTCTGTTGGTCGTGAGACGCACTGACGCCCATGGCTGCAAGAAGTTGCCACACATAGACGTCCTCTCCAGTGTTGACACTGCCGGGGAAGATGTGAGGCAACGAAGGCTCGAGTCTGCTGAACAAGGTCTCAAAAGTGCGGTCCCTGATAGTTGTTAGCTCACGGTCCAAATATCTGATTGAGGGTTCACATACCATTTATCCCATTGCTCCGGAGTGCCGGCGCCCGTTTGCTTGAGGAGGACGGCACGGCTAAGAATAAGTGTCAACATGGACACGCCGATTCTCGATCTGGCGATGAGGTCCACGTTGAGCTTTGTGGCAATGAGGTTCAGGACGCCATCAACAATATCCAAACCAGTATCATTGAAGTACTGCATCAATGATGGCATCACAGTAGAGATGAACAGTTCAATCTTCTCTCGCATCCGCGCGTTGAGAGTAGTCACCTCACCGGGTGTGATGGCCGCGCCTTGCACAACATCCAACTGGTCGAGGTGGTAGATGATCATGGTCAAGATGGTAGTTCGTTGCTCAAAAGAGAGGTGAGGGAAGATTCGCGGGATGGCCTTTTCACCCTTGGCGCAGGACAAGAAAGCGATGAAGGGGTGAGGAACGATGACTCCAATCGGCTCATGAACCTTGAGCTCTCCCCAAAGCTTTGCATTGTAGGCCTCCAGAATGGTAGCCCACTCCTTGTGCTGGTTCTCCAGTTCCTCATCAGGGCTTGTCATCGGGGGTGGAATAAGTCGAACATGGTCCTCAATCTGCATCAGGGTCTGGTACACCTTCTCCACGTTGCGCAGAACCGTCTTTCGGTCAAGGCTGGAACCCTTCTTTCCACTGCTCGGACGTTGGTGGTCGCTCTCGGTTCGCTTGATGTTAAGGAGAGGTTTGGGTGTCTTTGCATTGCTAAAGGAAATCTTTCCTAGACTGCCGGCGATAACAAGCTGGGGGTTCTTGGGCTTGTTCTTGGCAGCCTCAACAGCTCGCTGAACCTGCTGTTCCATTCGCTGGAAGTGGTTCTCAGCAGGTCGGCCATGTCGTCGCATGCCACCCTGGCGGCTGCCCGTCTGGTACAGGTACGTCTGCGCAAAGTTGCTGAGAGGCTGGCTGGGGTTCTGGCGCTGGCCAGCTCGAATGTGGCTGTAAACCTGATAGTAGAAATCCTCCGCAATAGACGCATCTGAACCATCAACGGGGTTGCCGGTGGCGGCGACGAGCTGTTGAAGCTGGATGCGGGTGATGAAGTTCTTGTCTTGTGGAGTCATCAAGCCATTGTCCTTGGAAAGAAGCCAAATCTTGTGGTTACGCTTGGCCCGTTTCGTCTCTTGATCCAAAAAGGCTGCCTTCTCTTCCTCCGACATCTGCATCATCTGAGGATGTGCTTGCAATTGAGCGAGACTGGGGGTGGCGCCATGGGAGTGCTTGGC
The DNA here is from genome assembly GCA_006518225.1 of Fusarium neocosmosporiellum. Classification (NCBI taxonomy): domain Eukaryota; kingdom Fungi; phylum Ascomycota; class Sordariomycetes; order Hypocreales; family Nectriaceae; genus Fusarium; species Fusarium neocosmosporiellum. Next base: position 57,673 of record SSHR01001126.1, on the reverse strand, counting down.
CTGGTGGCCATGAGGCGCAGCCCGCGCATCGGGAGTAGAGCGGTTAGGGTTCTGCAGGATCTGGGTGGGTTGGACCGGGAGCTGATTTTGTTGAACAGGAGTCGCCTGAAGTCCTTGGGCTGGCGGCGTAGGCTTCGGCTGAATGCTCTGAGGTCGTTGCAAGATAGTCACTGGGTGGCCATGTCCATGCTGCTGGGGAGGTTGCTGCTGGGGAGGTTGCTGCTGGGGAGGTTGCTGCTGGGGAGGTTGCTGCTGAACAGGATATCCAGGAGGAGGCTGTTGATAAGCCAGCTCCGCGACAGGAGGCTGAGGGGTCGGTTTCTTGGGCTGAGCTCGCATAGCAGCTTCAACCTCCTCCAGACTCATGACCTTGCGACTAGAAGCGGGCGGAGTAGATTGAACGGGAGGAGCGGGAGAAGCCTGCTTGGCGGGCTTGGCTGGCCCAATGCCCCAGATACTTCTGTCGACGTGGAGATCGGGAAGTGGTTCGGGGTCTCGGTACTTTTCATACCCAGAGCGTACAGGCTGTTGAACGGGTTGGTTGGAGTAGTACGAGTGCATATCGGAGGCGCCATACTGAGGAACGGCGGGGGTGGTCTTGATCGCTGGTCCCTGGCGATGGAATCGGAGATGTTCTTCCTCAATAGCACCAGCAACCTTGGCAGTCTGGCCGAAAAAGTCGAAATCCTTGCCAACACTCTTTCCCACCGCAGGGCCACTGTCCCCAAAAGTATCGTCATTGAACGCATCGCCGGTTTCCTCAAGCTGATCTCCAAGACCATCATAGGTATCCTCAAAGTCGAGGGCATCATCGCCATCGCCATCCCTGCCCGACAACCCTGCAAAGGGGTCGTAGGCTTGGGAGAAGCCAGGCGCCGCCGTGTTATGGCGGCCGGTTGCGTCGAAGCCGAAGAATGACATGTTGGCTATGAGATTCGAAAGTAAAGGAGTGAACGGTGATTGTGCTAGGAAGAAATTAGTATTGTGTCTGAAGGCCAGGTTAAGTAACTTTTAGCAGCCCTGAGCTTCGAGCCCCGCCCAAGCTGTCCTCCACCATTCCCCTGCAGGACAGACAACAGAGATCGTGGTCCTTCGCAAGAATTAAAGGATGTGTTGCCAAGTTTCGGATTTCGATATCCCAGAACAAACGTTCATTCCCACGTGGCCCCTCTACCGGATTTGTCGCGCATATCGTGTATATATGTGGTTTGGGCACATCCAAGTCGTCTTCGGAGTCGTCCATGCCGACAAGTCTTGGTGCCGTCCTGGCGGAGTGATGCTAGACCACCATTTCCACGTTCGCCTCGTCCACAGGTCACTTTGGCGAAATGTCGTTGATCGTCCAGGAAGGTTCGGGCTCCAGAGAAGCATCCAGGAGTCTGCTGCAGACGAAACCGCAGAGATAACCAGACACAGGACAGAGCTTCAAGACGCAAAAGACGAAAGAAAAGTACTCACCACTAAGAAAAGGAGATCCTTGCGGGGTCGGCCAACGCGCACAAATCTATCATGATGTCTTTCAACTGGTCGGGCTCAAGAGGTTTGTATCCTAGCCAACCATGCGAAGATAGCACGAATCTGGCGGAAATGGGGAGACAAGGTTCGCAGAGCTCTGGCCGAACGCCGAGGGGTTGAAGATGCTGCGGAAGGCCGGCTGAGGGAGAGCGCGCTGCAAAAGAGGTGCGCGGCGAGGCTCTGCTGCCAACGATGATGCGACGAGGAGCCAGCGATGTGCTCCCAGTCTTCCCCACATGTGGGATATTCCGTTCCCGGAGCACGGACCTGCTCAGACAAGATCGAATCACGTGTGCATACACGTGAGGGAAATTTTGAAGAGCTCGATACCTAGGTAGCTACAAGCCTACAAGGGCGTTATGGCTTGTAAGCCTCAAAACGCAGACTCCCAGGCTCAGAGGTAAGACCCTGCTATGATGCATGGCCCTGATGCAGCTGGAAAGGATATTTCTGTTTTAGATCGTGATATCGTGCTCCAATTGAACGCAATGCGTCCCCGAACTTGCATGCAACGACTAGGAAGTTGCATCGTCTTGTAACCACTTAAAGCTTATGTCAACGCCCGCGTTTCTTCAGAAGAACGGTTGGAAACAATCATCGCCAGCCGATGACATCGTCGAGTAGTTTTTAGACTATGCGTCTGCTAGAAAACGGACAGATGTTCCTTTTCTTAAGCCTTGCTGCATGTACATGCCAACCTGCAGCAAGGACGCAAATGCCAAATGGCTGATCAATCGAGGTTAGTTGTCCATTCTTTTCCAATCTTCTCGTGACGAACCCTCTCCACAGCTCCTTCAAATTCATTCAAAGACATAGTATGGTTTGTCAAGCCCTATGGCGCGGAGTGAGTCGCCGGCCATCGTTTATTTGACGCAGGAGAGCTGAGGACGTGCAGTAGCTGGTGGGCTCGAGTGAAATTGCGACAAAACGTACGGCTACCACGGAAAGATGCTCATGTCGCCATCTCATCTCATGCTTGACGACTAAGAGCAATTGCTGATCTCTCCCTGGTCTGAGAATGCAAATGCATGATACGAAAGAGGCAGAGGTTCTCTCCTGTCTGTACACGTAGGTCAAGATAACGAGCTTCAAATCAAGTACTTCGATTTGTAGGCGAGACTTCTGCCCTCCCTCAACCTTTCGACGGAAGCTGAAACAAGGGGTCTGGCAACCCTCCCCTGTCGATAACAGCCTCGTAAGCAGAAGAAAGGGAGACGACGCTTGCAGAGAAGGTGGGGAGAATTGAGCTGTTACAGGCTGAGTGCGGAGCTCTTAGACGCAAGGTACCTTTTTTTATCGCCCGCCTAAAACAAGGCCAAGGAAACGTAAAAGGGGGCTCCCTCTCGAGGAATACGAGGGAAAAGGTGGTGATGCATCGAGAAAAGACGCCTTGCCGGATCGAGGAGCAAAGCTGCTGCCACAAAAGTCTCGGTGATGCGGCTTGGAGTGGCAGTGGACCCGTCATTCCATCAGTTCTCGAATGACAGCTGGGAGGCGCCTCTGATGATGAAAGGGGGACGCAATCCATCCGAATTGGCAGACGAGGGGCCTTGCAAAAGAAAAGGGCTTCTGTCGCATATTGTCAGCCTCCGTGCCCGTCCCCTATCGACGGGCCTTGTTCTGGGAACAGCCGGCCCCCTAGAGCCGAAGAGGTTGCTATCAACTGGAAGCTCTGCTCCATCCAAGCGTCTGGACTCTGACGAAACTGGAACCAGCGGGCAATAGCTTCGAATTGTGGCGGCCACGATTTTAGCAGAGATCCTTTACCCCCTGAACGTCAGAGGCATCAGCTCAAGTAGCGCCAGGAGACGGCGCAGGTATCTTTTGATGAAGAGTACCTGACCTCAAGTACTCCCAAGGAGGGCAGGCCACGTCTCATGTAGCACAGACCTCCCTAAGGTACCTGTCTTGGCGGGCATCTCGCTGTACCTTCAAGTCCCGCGTACCTGACTTGACGATCGTAGACCCGCTCCTTGCTCATCCCCGGACACTCTGTTCATCCCCCATTCCTCTCGTCTCGACTCGACTCTCTTATCACTGTCTTTATTCCTCCTTCTCCCCCATCACGAGCGTCCTCTGCATCGTGTGGCCTTGCATTTCTTTTTTTCCTTAGTTGATTCAGGTCTACGGTCGACCATCTCAGGCGTCATTCAGAGTCCATCGAGGATGCTTGTTTGAGTGCCACCTTTAGTACAAAAGTTTCTCGGCCTTGCTTGGCTCCTAATCTTTTTTCGCCCTGTGCGCGCGCCCACTCCCCGTCGCGACAGATCATCCTTTCTCCATCCTTCATCATCACCTTCTTCGGATTCTTCGAGCCCTTCCTTTATTGACGGTTCCGCATCGTCGAATCCATCTTCACCATGGCTGCCGGTCATACGCGCTACGTGCGCTACATTGCGCTCGCGCTCTTTGTATGTGGCCGCCTCCTGCTCTGTCCAGCTTACGTCGCCACTCGCTAACGTGTCTTGTCCCAGACGCTCACTATGTTCTACTTCTTCTCCAACTCGAGATACGATACCATCCCAGTCACCGGCAACGTTGGAAACTTCCCTGGTGGCCCCGGAAGCCCTGCAACTGGTGGCAACCAGCAGGCTCCTGGCGCTGTCCCCAATGCCCCCAACTCTGGCAACTCTGTCAACTTCCCGCAAGGAGAGTCCGCGCCCGTTCCCGGCGATGATGATACCTCCCTCACCAAGGACGAGATTCCCGCCCAGAAGCCTGCTGCCGAGGGTGCTGCTCCCGTTGAGCCTGGTACTGAGGGTGCCGCCAAGCCTGCTGGTGAGGAGCTCGCCAACGCTCCCATGGCCATGACCCCCGACGACCCTGGCTGGAACAACCTCCTGGGCACTGCTCCTGGTCCCCGCATGAACGCCACCTTTGTCACTCTTGCTCGAAACAGCGACGTTTGGGAGATTGCCGAGTCTATCCGTCAGGTCGAGGATCGTTTCAACCGACGATACAACTACGACTGGGTCTTCCTCAACGACAAGCCCTTCGATGATCAGTTCAAGAAGGTCACCACCTCTCTCTGCTCTGGTAAGACTCACTACGGCCTGATTCCCGAGGAGCACTGGTCCTTCCCCGAGTGGATTGACCAGGAGAAGGCCAAGAAGGTTCGTGAGGACATGGCCGCGCGCAAGATCATCTACGGTGATTCCGTCAGCTACCGCCACATGTGCCGATTCGAGTCTGGTTTCTTCTTCCGACAGGAGATCATGATGAACTACGAGTACTACTGGCGTGTTGAGCCCTCTGTCAAGCTCTTCTGCGATATCCACTACGACCCTTTCCGCGTCATGCACGAGAACAACAAGAAGTACAGCTTCGTTCTCTCTCTCTACGAGTACATTGACACCATTCCTACTCTCTGGGACAGCACCAAGAAGTTCATGTCCAACCACCCCGAGCACATTGCTGAGGACAACTCGATGCGATTCCTCAGTGATGACGGCGGCAACACTTACAACAAGTGCCACTTCGTGAGTTTCACAAGTATCTCAACTGTCTTATAAACTAACCCTTTCTAGTGGTCCAACTTCGAGGTTGGTAGCCTGTCGTGGCTCCGAAGCAAGCCTTACCTTGACTTCTTTGAGTCTCTCGACAAGGACGGTGGTTTCTTCTACGAGCGATGGGGTGATGCTCCCGTCCACTCTATCGCTGCTGGTCTTCTCCTCAAGAAGGAGCAGATCCACTTCTTCAACGATATCGCCTACTACCACGTTCCCTTCACTCACTGCCCCACTGGCGAGCAGAAGCGTCTTGACCTCCGCTGCCACTGCAACCCCAAGGAGAACTTTGACTGGAAGGGCTACTCTTGTAAGCACTTGTGACTTTTGACGTGTGGATGATTTGACTAACACAGTAACTAGGCACCTCCCGATTTTACGAGCTCAACGGCATGGAGAAACCCCAGGGCTACGAGGAGCAGCAGTAAACCAGCTGCATGGGGGTGGTTAGCGGTGGGATTGTACGTGTATCATACAGGTTGTAATGCTCGGTAGATTGTTTGCCTCATTTTTAGGCCGCACTTGATGGGTGGGGTTGGGGATGTTCGCTCGTGGACAAAATTCAGGCGTCTGGGTTTGAAATACTTTGGACAGCTTTGGTCATGTAGATGTGTATGAATCGATCGACTGTTTGGGATCTTTGGCATGGCTGCTGAACTTGCTTAAAATAATGTACAATATCGATACATGGCCGTAGCCAGGTTCTATCATGTCGGCCTTGACCCATCATTGCGCCATCTCAGGTCATCTCGGCGATATATCTAGACAAATCGTTTATTCCAATTGCTCCCTAACCGACCGTGGCCTTCTTGGGCTTCTTGGTACCAAACTTGCTTCGACTTGTTGTTCGGCTAGCAACACCACCCTGGAAAATTGTTAGTATTTGACTCTCATTTGCAACTCCAGAACCCCGGTCTTGAAGGTCCGCATCTTTTGAAACATACCAAATCCAGAGCTCCTCGCACAAGACGGTACCGCACACCGGGACAATCCTGCGCTCGGCCACCTCTCACAAGAACGACACTGTGCTGCTGGATGTTGTGTCCCTCGCCGGGGATATAGGCAGTAATAACGGCGCCGGTGGAGAGCTTGACACGGGCAGTCTTGCGCTCGCCAGAGTTGGGCTTCTTGGGCCGGACGACACCCACACGGAGGCATACGCCCTTGAGGGCCGGGCAGTGTGTGTTGGATAGGGCGGGGGAGACGGCGTGGCGTGCGCGCTTGCCCTTTCGAATGCCGCGGAGGACCTGGTTCAGCGTCGCGGGGCGAGCGGGTGTCGGGGCGAATGCGCGGGGCGCAGAGGTGGTGAAGGATCGAGGGGTGTTGAGGAGGTGGCTTGGTGTTGATATGACGGCCGAGGCGAGGGGCCGGCGGGTGGCCGGGGAGAAGAACTGGCGGAGGATGGAGCCGACCATTTTGACGGATGGTATCTGGTCGGGTGGGGGGCTTGTCGTGGGTTGAATTGATCCAATTCCAACCTGTCTCTTTCCTACACCACCCAGCTCCGATGAAGCCATCTCAAAATCTCAGCCTCTCGCAATCGAGTCACGTGATGAGTCCGATCGGAATCTGTCATCCTCCGTCCTCCGGTCAGATCACATGTTACCCCGGCATCTGAGGCCCCACCTGACGTCACCGGTTAATCCACGGAACGTGGCTTCCTCCCCGCACCACCCGCATTTCTGGCAACAGCTACCGTCGTCGGTTCCCCCAAATGTTTTAATGCCGGTGTAATACCGAATGACCTCGACTGTTTGGTGGTTATCCTCGGCTGCCCAAGGCCGAGAAGAACCAGCTCTTGAACCGCCTCAGCCGTGAGACGCCCGTGGGTAGGATGTAGTGTGGCTGCGTTCTTTTGGTTAAGGATATATGGGGGGTAAGAGAAGGGGGGGGAGCCGATTTCTACTCTTCAATTCATTTTCTCTTTCCTTTACATACCTTGACCGAGAGAAGCTGTCCCTGTTCCGGCTGCTTTTGGTCCTCTCGTGGCTTGTGATTGTCTCTCCTCCACCTCGATATCTCGGCGATCAGACCTCCCACTCCTCCTCCTCCCTTTTCTGCTCAATTCCAACCCTCCTGTTGGAAACCTTCAAACCTCCCTTCTCTCTCGAGTTCTTCGTTTGATACCCCAATCTTCGCCATGTCGTCGTTTACTCGGGTCTTGCGCCCTGCCCTGAAGGGAGGACGAGGTCTTACACAGCGCGTCGCCACCGCTCCTCGTTCCATGACGAGGATAAGCCCGTAAGCAGGACTGCTCACACACCCAATTGTCGAGGTCAATTGCTCACCTGAACCTCTCTAGCAACGTTGCCCGACCTCTGTCCACCACAGCCCCCCGTCGTAATGACCACATCGACATCTCCGAGATCCCCCCCACGCCCATCTCCCACCTCTCAGAGGTCGAGACCGCCATGGCCGACACCGTCTCCAAGTTCGCCACCGATGTGATCCTCCCCAAGGCTCGCGAGATGGACGAGGCTGAGGAGATGGACCCTGCTATTGTTGAGCAGCTCTTCGAGCAGGGCCTCATGGGTGTTGAAATCCCCGAGGAGTATGGTGGTGCCGGCATGAACTTTACCTCTGCCATTATCGGTATCGAGGAGCTCGCCCGTGCCGATCCCTCCGTGTCCGTCCTGGTCGATGTTCACAACACCCTGTGCAACACTGCCATTATCAAGTACGGTTCCCCTGCCTTGAAGAAGAAGTGGCTCCCCCGCCTCGCGACCAACACCGTCGCCTCCTTCTGTCTCTCCGAGCCCGTCTCCGGCTCCGACGCCTTCGCGCTGGCCACCAAGGCCACCGAGACGGCCGACGGCTTCAAGATCAACGGCGGCAAGATGTGGATCACAAACTCGATGGAGTCGGACCTCTTCATCGTCTTTGCCAACCTCGACCCCAGCAAGGGCTACAAGGGCATCACCGCCTTCCTGGTCGAGAAGGGCACTCCCGGCTTCTCCATCGCCAAGAAGGAGAAGAAGCTGGGTATCCGCGCCTCGAGCACCTGCGTCATCAACTTCGACGACGTCGTTGTGCCCAAGGAGAACCTCCTTGGTGAGCGCGGCCACGGTTACAAGTACGCCATTAGCCTTCTCAACGAGGGTCGAATTGGTATCGCCGCCCAGATGACGGGTCTGGCCCTTGGTGCCTTCGAGAACGCCGCCCGCTACGTCTGGAACGACCGCAAGCAGTTTGGCCAGCTCGTCGGTGAGTTCCAGGGCATGCAGCACCAGATCGCCCAGTCCTACACCGAGATCGCCGCCGCCCGTGCCCTTGTCTACAACGCCGCTCGCAAGAAGGAGGCAGGCGAGGACTTTGTCAAGGACGCCGCCATGGCCAAGCTCTACGCCTCACAGGTTGCCGGTCGCGTCAGCGGTCTTGCTGTTGAGTGGATGGGTGGTATGGGCTTTGTGCGTGAGGGCCTTGCCGAGAAGTACTTCCGTGACAGCAAGATTGGTGCCATCTACGAGGGTACCAGCAACATTCAGTAAGTCATCTGTTTCATCTGTAAAGTGATAATACTAACATCAAGTCAGACTCAACACGATTGCCAAGCTGCTCCAGAAGCAGTACACTTCTTAGACGGGATAAAGGCAATGTAGAAAGAGAATAGATATGAATAGGAACAAAAAAATGCCAAAAGATTGAAATAATGATGTTATATCTCGTCTACTGAAACACTGTGAATGCATGGGTTAATGTTGGAGACAGAGAATGGGCGCCTTAACTATTGCCAACCAACCACAAGTTGAGCTGGGTTTAATGAAATTTTCAGTACCTTACAACAATCAAGTAGTAAAACAAGAAAAAGGCCCTGAAAGTTCTGGTCCTTGGCCTGAGCCGTAGTTACGTCAAACTATAGACCCCATCACTCCAACGATCAAGCCCACCCACATGTAGTATGACAGTCACTATTGTGATCTATAAAAACAAGAGTATACCATACTGCTACTACTAGCTACCCTTCGGCTTGTTTCCAAGAGCCTCGTTACTTCTCGCTTCTATTAAGCAGACACGCTGTTTCTCCCATTGCTGTCCGCTGCTTGCCACTTTGGCCCCTGACATGGCTTCAACCACGACTTGACCATCCGTTTTTTTCTCCAACCTCTTGCCTGACAACAACTCACCTACAACCAAACAGCAAACAATAGAAACGCCTCGAGACGCTCTCCCCGAGCTCGCTGCACCGACATCACCTGCCCGCGGTGTCCGGTCCATCTAACCATCACGCCTGGGTATCCGATAGGCAAGACAATTCCTCACCGCGGCGCCATCATGTCAACAAAGAATTGCAAAATCGTCAATCTCGTGTGCAGTCGTTTAATCAAAGTCGGCAGTGTAAGAGAAGCCACGGAACTCCTCCTGCATAGCCTGCGACAAGACTAGAGTAGATGTTAGCGTGGGACTTCAAGTGAGTAAAGGCAAACTTACCAGACTGGACTGGAGTCAAAACAGGGGTAACACTGGTAAACTCGGAATCGAAGTTGCTGGTATCCGTTGGGTTCTTGATAGAAGGCATGAAAGGAGGCTGCACCCGCTTGTGGTAGATGTCGTCCCAGTTGATATTGCGGAAGAAAGGCTGGCTCATCACCTCCTGTGCATCAGTTGGGCCGCTGCCGAGTCGTTGATCCGGCTCTCGAGTGAGCAGCTTCTGGAGAATGGAGACCGAGTCCCTAGGCATGTGGATCGGGTACAGAGGCTCATCAGCAAGGATAGCGTCGTAGATTTCGTCCTCATCCTCTCCACGGAAGGGAGATTGTTGAAGAAGCATCTGGTAAATCAAGACACCAAACGCCCACCAATCGACAGAGCGCCCGTACTTCTTGTCAAGCAGAATCTAGTTTCAAGTCAGAGAAAGCGCAACGCTCAACCATGGTCAACACATACCTCGGGGGCCATGAATTCGGGAGTACCACAGAAGGTGCTCGTTGTCGAACCATACCACATATCCTCCTTGCATAGACCATAATCACCAATCTTGACATGGCCGTCGAGAGACAGGAGAATGTTATCAAGCTTCAGATCACGGTAGATAACACCGTTCTCATGGAAGTACTTGAGCGCCAAGCAAACCTCGGCGGCATAGAATCTAGAGGGCGTTAGAACAAGTAGCTAGCGGTTATCACTCGGTCAACTTACTGCGCTCGCTTGGTACCGAATTGCCCACGCTGAATGTGAAGCATCAGATCACCACCACTGACGTACTCCATGACAAAGTAGACACGGGTTTCGGTCTGGAAGCACGCGTGCAGGTTGGTAAGGAAGGGGTGTCGTCCCCTGTTCGCCACCAGGAACACTCGCTTCTCGGATCGAATGCTCTCAACTTCGTCGTTCTCAATGATAAACTCCTTCTTGAGCACCTTGATAGCGTAAAGCTTTCGAGACCGCTTGGTCTCAGCCAACATGACCTTTCCAAAGTTACCCTTACCCAGCACAGCAAGGAAGTTGAAGTGATCAAGACCAATACGTTGACCAGTGCCAGGATCGGTAGCAAGAGGGAGCTGCATTCGCTGTCCGCCAGACACGGACCCCTGAGATGGAGACATGGGTTCCGCCTGCGGCTTGTGCGGAGGCACCTGTGGCTGTTGTTGGTAAGAGGGCTGCTGCTGTTGCGGCTGCTGTTGCGGCACGGGGGGCAACGGCTGTTGAGGAGGTGGCTGCTGAGGATACTGCTGCGGCTGCACAGGTCGCTGAGCCTGCTGAGGAGCTTGTCCTCCATAGGCAGGGCTAACATTGGCATAGTCCGCAGGGTTGTACTTGCGCTGCTGTCCAGCACCAGGTTGATTCGCTTGACCGTACGCGTCCTCCTGTTGATCATAGCCGCCGCTGTAACGTCCGTAATCCGACTGTTGCCGTTGAGCGCCACCAGGGACGCCAGACATGGCTGCACTGGCAGCTGCGGTTGCCGCTGAGCTGGAGGATGTTCGATCGGGTTGTGGTCTTTGTCCCTGAGGATGGTTGTACATGAGCTTCGCTGCCTCGGTCGCCTCGGGAGACACTGGCCCGGGTGCATAACTGGGAGCAGTAGAGCTCGAGTACGAAGGAGCTGCGGAGTGAGTGCTAGTCGGGCTCGTCTTTCCGGGCCGGAGAGTCTTCTCGGTGAGTGACGAAACCTTGGCCTGCCTCTGCTTCTGAGTCCTGATACCGTCCAAGATCTGGTTGGCCACGGCCATGGACATGCCGCAGAAGTCTGGAACAAGGTGAACACACTGGGCGTGGCAGGTAAGGCCACATTCTAGGCAGCATTAGTCCCGTCCGTAGTGAATGAGTAACATCATAAACATACCAGAACACTTTCGACAATTCTTCTTTCCAAAGGGCAGGATGTAACCGCAGTGGCAGCACCAGTTTGCAGTCATATTCGAGAAAGGCGTGAACCTGTGAGGAATGCGATGGTTGATCTTCTCCTCGTCGGGGTCAGTCTCTGCATTACTCTTGCTAATGCACTTTGTGACCACGCTGGAATAACACTTGGTATGGCAAGTGTACTTGCAGTCCTCGCACTGCATCCCAGTCGAGTACTTGAGGAAATCTCCGCAGAGCGCGCAGCGCATGATGTTGTAGAACTGGTGCTGCACAAACTTGTGGCCGTACATCTCGTGAACCTCCTCCTTGCGCTGACGGACGGCACCCTTTCGTCCAAGACCGAGATCGACAGGGCGCCTGTCGCTCTTGTTGAAGCTCATTTGAAGCTGAATCTGTCCTGTGGGCTCGAGATTGAACCACCCTTCGATAGGTCCTGTGTTGACCTGAGGTTGAGGGCCAGGTGTTCCGAATGCGCCGCCCTGCTCGTTGCCCTGCTGAGGACCGTCGGGCGATGTAGGGGATCCTCCAAAGGAACCCTGAGATGGGCTCATTGGGAATTGCGAAGGGGCAGAAGTGCTGCCCATCCTATCCGCAGATACCCAACCGGAGCTGTTCATCTCGGCCTCGATCCTCTTGCGGCGCATCTCCTCAATAATGTCGGAAATTCGAACCCAAAGCATGGCAATGGGCATTGGGTGCTCACTGGGCTTGTCGTAGACAGTCAGTTCGATCTCGTTGGCCTTGTCCACCTCGATCGTGTGATATTCGGCCTCCCAGCGATCGTTTCGCGAGGCCCTGGTTCGAGCCATGACGGTGTCTTCAACCTTGACAGCGACGAAAGTCTCGGGTCCTCGCGTGAATCTTCCGGTAGGAGCGTGATCAACATCCTTGACGGCAAGAACTCGAATCGCCAGACTTCCCGTGAGGGGCTTCCTGAGGTTAGGTGTGTTGATCGAGTCGTCTAGTTAATGTCAGCACACAACACTGGTCAAGACAAAAGAGGCAGGCTCACCATCCTGGGCATCTGCAGTGTCCATGTCGATGTGCAACTCTTCGTATCTCTTGAGCGCCTGCTTCAGCAATACTATCTTCTGCTTGCTCTCAACTTTCCTCGCAGCGGCGTCGGCCTTGCTCTTCCGGTCGCCCTCCATGCCATAGAGTTGCACCATCTTTTCAATACCCTTCAGATACTGCTCCTCAACATTGAGCTTGAACTGAATCTGCGATAGCATGAGCTGAATGCGGGGTCCCAAGTGCGGTGTGTCATATTTGATCAAATCTGCATCGTATTAGTTCTGCGCACGGCAGGCAGATAAGAGCGAGGACATCACAAACCTAGCCTAGTAAAGTTCGGTCGTGCCCTCGGGATGCCAGAGCCAGGCCCTGGAGTGGCATAAGGATGGGGCGGAGGCATCAGATCAGAGTGACCGCCACCGTACTGCCCCGAGCCAGAGCCGTAGGAACCCCTCTCTCCCGCCCAGTTGCCTGAACCGTCTTTGGGAGGGGGCGCTGGAGGGCCGCCAGCGTCGTCGCCGCCATCGTCCAAGGACATGCCTTCGACGCCCTGGCCGATACGTCGCTGCTGGATGTCCTGCAGCTTCTCCTCGAAGAACTTGAGGTTTCGGCGGCCATCGCGCATCTGAGAGTCGAGGCGGGAGCGGACTGCCTCGTTGTTGGTCTGGGCCCTCATCGCATTGGCGGCGTTGATGAGGGCCTTTTCCCTCTCGATCTTCTTGTAGATATTCTGAATTGCTTCCTCGTCGTTCATGGCGGTCGTGGGTGCGCGATGCGTTCGCGCGGGACGGGGAAAGATGAGGGAGGAAGGGGACGGAGGCGACAGCCGTCAAGACGAGCCGGTATACACAACCTCGGCGACGCCTTGGATGCGGCGGGCGAGGAACGGTCGACAGGTTTTGCCCAGGAAGAACGGCGAGACGACGGGATCGACAGCTGACGTCTCGCGTAGTTAGGTACCGAGCACAGCAGCACAGGCGGAGAGGTACCGGGTGCGTGCGTATGCGTGGCCGTAGGCCGGCGGGCTTCTGTTGCTTGTATAAAGCAGAAGCTGGGGGGTTAGGAGTAGGGAGAGTCAGGAGGAGGGAGGAGGATCAAAGGGTGGTGTGGTGGGAGATGTCGTCAGTGACGAGGTCGAGGTTCGGGGGAGGGGGTTAAACGAGGCTTTGGGCGTTTGGCGGGGTTTTTGTGTGTGTTTTGCATGCGGCAGCGATGGATAGCGGGCGGTAAGCTAGCCTTAGGTACCACTCGTGGCGGGTAGAGGTAGGTATGGATCCCCTCAGCGAGACAAGCAAGCAATGGCTCTCGAGTCGCTTTTCCCTAACAATGCTTTTCCCCTGATTCTGTCAGTAGAGGACAGAGAGGGAGGATAATCTGTAGAGGGAAAAGGCGAGGCAGACAGGCAGGGGGGAGGCGGGAAGAGAAAGCCCAATGCTCCAGAGCCAATGCCCAAACCTTCCATAAGGTACCAGACCTAGCCTGGGCTGTCCTGTCTGCTAAGGCACTGACTGCACTGTACCCAGGGAGCTTAGACCGCTCTTGCGTTTCCTTGGGTCGTAGATCAGGCTGGGTTGTTGGCTGGCGGGGGGGAGCTTGTAGCGGCGTAGCTCTTTTGGTTGACGGGTGGACGACACGACGTACGAGTATCTGCACTGTAGCAGGGTTCGTTCGGCCACAAAGACAAGGCACTGGCTCTGATATGATCAGGCGGCTTTTTTTCTGTCTGCTTGTCTCTCTCTCCTCTTTCTCAGGGAGGTGTTTCAGCCGATATATGCCGCAGCTTGCTCGTCTTGGTGTTGTTTCCTCTCTTCATTGTCCGGCACGGACCGCTACTTGTAAGCCCGTCTTTGAGACGCTGGTGCTGCGGATCAAGGTGAATAGTAACGTAGCAGACGGTATGGAACGGATGTTAAATGTGTCGCCACAAAGGGAGGCTTTGCCTGGTCAGATGGCACAGCCGCCATGCTTACGCGTAAAGAATTGGATTCCATATAGTGCACATAGGACTGATGATGTGCACCTTGGGATTTATCCTGGTGGACAATGACCATGCTTGCTGCGTGTCTTTCAAACTGGGCTCTGACGATGACCTGCTTGTAGGTCCTACTTGAAACAGAAGTTCCAAGGCATGGGAATTATGAAGCACATGCTGCATCTGCAGAGTCTTGCTCATGAAACAAGCTTTCGAAACGAAGACTGTTATACATACGGGCATGTTTTGCATGATATCTTCAGCACAGTTCAACCTGTACTCAACCGTTAAACAGCAAGACCGTAGACGTATCGAACATGTTACTTATGATTCCATCTCAATTCTTACTTTTTTTTTTCCCAATGCGCCGCGCGGTGGATTATTACCCGCCGCATGGCGCATCAGGCATAAAAGTTATAAATTGTGACACATATACTCCGTACAAAGGTGAGTTTCGAGTCCTACAAAGTCCTAGAATCAGGCCAACCGGTTCTCCCCCCTCACGCAGCAGGCCACACAACACGCCCAACACCGCCTGTCGCAGATCTGACCGCTGCTTGCGCGCAGGCCCTTATCAGTTGGGTGCAATCAATCTCAGACCTCGACACGACCCAGCTTCATTTCTGTGCGGGCGAATCAGAGCCCCAAGACGATCAGCTCTTCATCCAAGCTCATATTAGATCCCTGACTCACCCTGGTGAATTTAGATGACAGGGACCGTTCCTCTGCGGGAAGACCTGTCAAAGGAAGCAGAGGGCCTGGAAGGATGGTCCTCCTTCTGGCCTTTCAGCCCTACCAGGTGAGCACCCGCTAGCCGTCCGTGTCATGGGATATGCCGCTGCCCGATTGGCGGGGCATGCACAACTCGAAGCATCGTGAGACTTTTGCGTCTAAGTGAATGCTTTCTTTTTAGGTGTCAAGCAAATAGTCTACAGCTTCTGCATTAAAAATATTGTACACTATGTTCAGTTTTTTTACATCCAAGTTGGGTTTTTCATAGACTCATCATCTCACAAGCATCATGAAGCTTGCTGTCAAAAACGCTCCCGCCAACGCTCCCTCGAGCGCCAACAGCGAGGCGTCTCTCATGCGCAGGTCTATTCGCCGCTCGCTGCACAGGTCCTCTGCTTTTTCTCTCCACCACTCGGGGTCCTTCAGCTCCTCCAGCAGCTCTTCCCATGTCTTTGGTGGTGCTGTGGGCTTTTCTATTGGTGTTGCCACCGCTGGTTTAATGGGCTCTGTAGTCTGTGTCGTCTTGGTTGAGATGAAGCCTTCGGCGGTCACTGCCTCTCCGGATGCTGCGGCCTCTGCAGTAGGCTCTGTCTCAGTTGCCTTGACAGCTCCGGCCAGGGCTTCAGCCGCTGCAAGTTGATCTCGCTTCTCGATCGCGAGCTTGACCTGCTCGAGCTCGCCTCGAACCTCCTCAAGCACAGCCTTTTCCTCGGCAACGACGCCCTTGACCAACCTCCGTCTCTTCCAGGGCTCTGCCACAAACTGTAGGACGACAAAGAGCACAAAGTTCATACCCATCAGGCCCCATGTGCCCCAGGTACTTGCTCTCCGGATCCGGTCACTCCAAATCTGTTCCTCATGATACCGCTTCAGGATGCCCGCATTGAGACGCTGGCTCAAGCTCTGCTCGTCGGCTTCAGCCTCTGTAAGTGCTTCTTGGGAGGCGACGACCTCTCCTTCGAGTACGTGGTCTGCCCGGTAAAGCTCGGTAAATCGCTCCAGGTCCCCGGGAGACCAGCTATCTTTCCGTGCTAATAATGTTGTAACCTCTCGCTGTGTGGCAGCACGACTTGTGTTGGATGTCTTGTATGCCTGGCGGGCGTTGCGGACTCTCTCGTGCGCCTCGGCCAGCTGTGTCTCTATTACGGTGTTCTGACGCTTGATGGCCTCGATGCCAGTGTAGCCGGTAATATCGTTGAGGGTCTGGGAGGCATTCATCGCCCGGGCCTGCAGGGTGTCCATTGCCTGGGCAAACTTTTCCTTCAACTCGTTGAGCTGAGCATACGCCAAGTCTCGGAGGGCCTCGGCTCTTGAGCGGGTTTCTTGCGGTTGAGGGGTTTCGTTCGGCTTCTCATTTTCGGTTTTCGCTTCCACTCTCAGAGTATGAGGCTTCTCTTCCTCCTCTGGGGGTTTCTCGAAGTTTGGGTGGCCCAACCTCAGTCGTTCCGCCCTGGGTCCCTCGATCTGACGCTGAGGCTTGAAGGGATTCGGTCGGGGTTTGGGTTTGAGGATGGACTGGAGCTCGGCCTCGACATCCTTATCGGTCCTCGAGTTTGAGCCCTTTCCTGAGCCGTTGGGTGGTGTCTGGTTGGAGAAAAACCTTGCCTGAAGGCCAATGGCTTGTATACCACATCGCACACATATTGCCGGGCTCTGGACGAGGGATCTTGACCTGCCCGGCCTCGTCGACAGATCGAACCCTAGTCGAGCGTGACCCCAGGCGAGCCGAGCCGCAGGACGGGCAAAGGGCTGCATGACGAGCACCGTTGCAACGGTTGTAGGTGCAGCGTTGACTCGAACGAGTCCCGTGGGAGCGAATTGACTCTCGGAGGGGGCGGGCTGTCTTCGCACAAAAGGTTGAGAAAGAACCTACATGGGCCGAGCCGAAAGAAGCTACCACCACTACCACCATCACCCACCACACAGCTACAGATACTGCTACTGGTCCAGCCGCCGCTCCGTCCCGGGCGTTTTTCTGCCGCTAACCGGAGCGAGAACCGGCCCCCACCGCGTCACCGCCTTTGCCGCTGAGGAAGCTGGAAAACGGCGGGTGCATGTGTCTTGCAGCGGGGCTCATGGAACTGTCTAGAGGCTGAGTCAGGGTCTCGAGAGCTGTCTCTCAGGGCGCCTACAGGGGGCTTGTGCGCTGAGAGCTTGGTGGGGGGACACCTAGAAAAAAAAAAAAAAGAGGTGTGGAGGGGCAGGTTTTTGGTCTAATGACGACAGTTTCAACAACGGCACAATCAAGGAGCCAACCATCGCCAGGACGGTTAAAGAGTTGCTGATATGCGTTGTTTTTCTGTGCCGTGTATCGCTAGTCATGATCCTTGGGTGTTAGATCTTCCAATCAATTGAGCCAGTTTATATTGCGCTTCTCTCGGGTTGTCTGTTTCTGCGGTCCTCCGTTGTCGCATTGTTCCTTCCTCATGAAAACGTGCCCCTCCCCCGCCATTTCGATTCCCTCTGTCATATCTTCTCAGCAACAACAGTCTGTCCTTGAGATAACGTCTGAATAAGACCAACGTCGCTCGCTCATTACTTGACACGCAAGGAACCGGTATAAACTTTGGGATAGACCTCATCGGACACTTAATACTCCCCATCAACATTCCCAACACCGTCATCATGGCCTCCTCAGACACACCAGCCCTCAAGAACAACCCCAAGTTCATCTTCTTCACAGACTTTGACGGCACCGTCACCACTGCCGACTCTAATGACTACATGACCGACAACCTGGGCTTCGGTGTCGAGCGCCGCCGCCAGCTCAACAAGGACGTGCTCTACGGTCGTATGCACTTCCGCGACAGCTTCGTCGAGATGCTCGACAGCGTCAAGACGCCCTTTGACGAGTGCATCAAGATCCTCCTCCATAACATCAAGCTGGACCCCGGGTTCAAGGAGTTTTACGACTGGGCCAAGGTCAACAACGTGCCCATTGTCATCCTGAGCGGTGGCATGCAGCCCATCATCCGGGCTCTGCTGGATGTGCTTCTGGGACCTGGATGGGATATTCAGATTGTGAGCAACGATGTGAGGGCGCGAGAGGGCAAGGATCTCGACGATGAGGGTGGCTGGAGAATCGAGTTCCATGATGACAGGTAAGACCCCTCCCTTTCGCCTTGGTGTTTAAGATACTAACTCGTATAGTATTCACGGTCATGACAAGTCCCTCGAGATTCGAAAATACTCTTCCCTTCCCAACCGACCTACCATGTTCTACGCCGGCGATGGTGTTTCAGACCTTTCCGCTGCCAAGGAGACCGACCTGCTCTTCGCCAAGGCTGACATGGGTACGTTTCCTCATGACTACAACATTCACCACCCTTTGACTTTGAGAATACACCGCTAACATGTTGACAGACCTCGTTACCTGGTGCGAGAACGAGAACGTCCCCTTTGTCACTTTCCGCGACTGGTCCAGCATCACCCAGACCGTCAAGGAGATTGTGGCTGGTGATCTGTCTGTCAAGGACGCTGCCCGAGGTCGCATCTAATTCGTCTGTTTTGGAAATAAGAACGGAAAAGGAAAGAAGTGTCTATGCTTGATCAAAAGACTCATAGAATAGAGAAGTAGATGCGAGCCATCTACCACAAAACGTTATAGATTTCTCATAGATTTTTGCATGTAAATAACTACCTAGATATAACGCCCGCTTTTGATAACAACTTGGTACTTTTCAACATCACACGTCCAGCCAGGTACAGCCATTCCTCCGTGTTGTCTTTCCTCATTGCGCATTGGCCCGTCTTTACACTCACTTCTTTACCATTAGCAGCTCAGTCGTCCCTCTTCTCCTCAGCCGGCAGGAAATACCAGCACAGCAGCATGACTAGAAAGAGGAAAATCACGATCGGATGAAGCACAAATGTGCCCGCGGCCTGTGCCAGAAGACCAGTGATGAAAGGCGCAACAGCACCTCCTGCGCTGCCGCAAGCACTGATGGTGCCAATACCACTCAGGACCTCGCGCCGGCTCATTCTTCGCATAAATACTGCAGCTCCGCAAGGGTAGATGGGCCCTAGCAGCAGGCCGACGATGGACACGGCGACGGCGTTGCCCACAATGTTGGGCACGAACCAGACGAGAATCTGGAAAGCCAGGGCACCGAGTGTGAGGCCGTAGACAAATGGTTTCTCTCCGATGCGATGAGCAGGACCTGAAAGGAGGAATCGACCGAGAGTGATGCCCGCCCAGAATCCCGCCGTCACATATCCCACCGATGAAGGGTCTCCGTCGCGGGCGTTGATGAGGAACGAGATGACCCAGCCCGAGATGGACACTTCGGCGCCCTGGTAGGCAAAGATGAAGATGGAGCCGAGAAGCACGACCCGCAGCTTCATGGCCATAAACATGCTGTTCATCATGGACTCGCCAGCCTGGGCCGTCTCCCTCGCCCTCGCCGCTGGACTCAACTCTTTCTCGTAGTTCCAGAAAGACCACACGGCCAGCGAAAAGGTGCACACGCCAATGCAGCAGGTGATTATGTAGTAGCGCGTCCAGAGGGCGTTGGCGGCCGTGACGAGCGCGGTGGCAATGAGAGGGCCGACGGTGCCTCCTATGCCGTAGGTCCCATGCAGCAGGCCCAGCATGAATGTACCGTTGCGTAGACCGCCACAGAAGAGGTTCCCTATGCCCACGTTTACCGAGATGCTGAACCCGATGAAGAAGAACGAGCAGACGATGATGGGGAAGGGCGCTCCACAGATGAGTGGGATGTAGGATAGAGTGACCAGGGCTTGGCCCAGACCCAAGAGTTTGGCACGGCCGAGTTTCGCTCGTAGGGCGTCTAGGAATACGGCCGCCATGATGAAGCCTATGGCCTGGCCAACGAAGATTAGGGAGACGACACCATATCCGATGTTATAGTACCTTGACGATTGTCAGTTATTACTTTGAATAGGGGCGGACAACCGGCTCACTTTTCCATGTATGGGATCAAAGCACCAGCAGCACTGTCACTGAGGGCATTACCTAGGTTGGCGAGGCACACGGCAAATAGTCTGAAACGATTCATTAAGGGTTGCCAGGCACTTGGCATCACCTCGACGGCCTCAGGGCTAGAAGGCCTGCTCATCTCGAGATCATTCTCAGCTCGGGGAGTCGTGGTTCCTGACTGGCAGCCATCGCGGACGGGGATTCGATGAAGGTCGAACGACTCCCTCTGAGGAGCTCCTGGGTACGTCCTAGGGACCGTCCTGGCTGGGGTTGTCAAGGGCCGGTAGAGCTCCTCGGTCGGGGACTCGGCCGAAACGGACTGTACCGCAACGAGGCCGGTGAGCATCGAGGCATCCATTGCAAGGGGCAATCAAGCCGATTGAAGGAGTTGACGATACAACTGTTGGCTCAAGTGCTTCAACGAAAACAAGATGGCCGACAAAGGTCAAGGGAGACCGAGTATGGGAAGCAACTCGGCCAGCATCCGTAGATATACCCATTCCCATAAAGCTCCCCTGAGCATCTCGTGAGTCCAGCCCACGGCAAGATCTGTAATCAAGCCCATATCAGGGTCACCTGGACAAGCCAGACTTTTCGCTCCCCGCACGCCATGGACATGGAATGACTGCATCTGGCAGATCCATAACGAAGCCCCTGGCGTGCGCTGCGAAGAGAGCTCAGCAATGCTTCCAGAACGGAAACGGGAATCCACATCGAGACCACATGAACCGGACCCATGCGAGGTTAGAATATGGGTCCTCTCACACAGCCGGGCCTGTAGCGTCCGCTGCCGAATAATTTAAACGGGATGTGCGATGTTGAGCCGCCTCCGGGCCTTGTCCTCACCGTGTTCGGTGAAGGTGACAGCGACGCCACTGACAACCCGATTGGCCATGAGGGAGCAGAGCTGCTGACAAAATGACCACCCTTTCCCATCTGTTGTGATTCACCCTGGGTTGTGAATCTGATACGTAACGCAGCTGCGGCTCAGGGCGCGACCGAGATCACACCTCGGTGGAGAGAACATACATGGCTTGTGGTGCCTCCGAGATAAGAGGGGATAGTACCCGGGCCCCCTCCACTCAGCTTTGAGCATACAAAAAGAAACGATAGGATACCAACATGGTTGACGATGCCATCCCGTCGTCTGAGTCCGGTGTATCCAGATGGGGGAATTCCGCTATGGGCCCAAGCTTAGATACAAGGATATTCTAGCGTGATTCGAGGGTATCAAGGTGTATCCTTCTATCAGTGTCTGCCCCTCCACCCCTCCAGTCTATCAAGAAAAAAAAAATACATTTTCTACCAAGGACGACAATATCAATCGCCAATTATATAACACCATGGGTCGTCCTAAGCGCAATGTCCTCGCGGCTGCCGAGGAGTCAATGACACCTCCAGACGTCCTCGGGCCCAGCCAGTCCATAGTTAGAGTTGTGAAGCCCGAGGGCAACAACCTTTACACCTGCGAGCTCCCAGACACCAAGCCCCTCATCCTGGAGCTGGCACAACGCTTCCGCAACACCATCTGGATCAAGCGCGGCGGCTTTGTCCTAGCGGAGCGGTACGAGAACAGCAGGGAGGATACCCGGGCTATGGGCGAGATTGTCAACGTTGTTCGCGACGAGAAGCTCTGGCGCAAGCAGACTTATTGGTGAGGATTGTTGAATCGCTAGGCCAACGAGGACGAGACTGATCAGCCTTGCACAGGCCAAAGGAATTTGCCAAGAATGCATACGATTTGAACGACTCCGAAGACGAATCCAACGTTGGCAAGATGCCCCCTAGCGACTCCGAAGAAGAGTGACCTGCGCCGCATATCTATCTCTATTTATTCTTTGCCTCAACATCCTCGACTTCCGGTGTTGAGTCGTCGGTCCCAAAATACACCAACACGACAGTCGCAAACAACACGCTCACGACATCAATAGAGCTGACGACGGTGCTGGGGAAGACATTCCAAGCCCACTCCTGCGCGAGCCAGAGAGGCACCACGATGAGGGGACTGCGCGTAGCTCGCCAGAGGAGGTACGGCGACGCCCATGCGAGATAGGCATAGAATTGGTAGTGGAGGGACCTCGCAAACAGCAAGCCGATGACATTGGCTGAGAGCATCGTCGTCATGACGTACTGCGGGGTGATTGAGTTGGAGATGCGAAGCTCCTCGTGCTGAGTAAAGGGGGACCTGACTCGGAGGAAGGACGGGATCAGAGCCGACAGCGGCCGACCAGCCGGCTGAATCCATCTGTTTGCGATAAATACCAAGAGCACCGTAGCATGGAGGAAGAGGAGGAGCAGAGCAAGAGACTTGCTGAGGAACAGCTCCTCGCCCAACATGCGCCAGTTGACCGTCCACTCAAACTTGAACTGCCGTGACAGCTCAAACGCCCTCGCCGCGTACCCGCGCGGGTTCTTGGCCATGAAGGGCACCCCGATGGCGAACTGGACCTGGGCCATGAGCCACGCGAGGCGCAGGCTGGCGCTGAAGCCCCGGCCCAGGAAGAGGATGACGCCCACGGCCGGGAGAACCAGGAGGAGCGACATCTTGATTCCCAGGCCCCAGCTGTAAGCGAGGCTGCCAAAGGTCCAGTAGCGGCGCTGCAGGAAGTAGATGGCGAGCCAGAGGAAGAAGACGGCGAAGCAGTCGTTGAAGCACCGCAGGACAAAGATGCTGTGGAGTCGCTTGGAGAGGATCAGGAGGGGGAAGATGTATGGAGGAGCCTGGATCCAGTTAGCTGAGCTCGTGCCCAACCCTTGATCCATTGCTCACCTTAGCCTTCCAGTAGCAGAGCATGACCAGCGCCAGCGTCGCCATGTACAAAACGCCAAAGATCTGCTGCGCCAGGAAAATATTCTTGCCCTCGTCCGTGATGTAGTACAGCGCCGTGTAAGTGTAGACGTGGGCAGCCGGGTAGACGAGAGGACCGGTGCCACCCTCCATCTTGGTGTAGTCTCGTTCGCCCGACACGAATTGCGACACCTGCTCCATGTACGCCACCCAATCGATCTCAGTATCTGTCCAAGTCCATGTCAGCTTCGGGGTATTTGATGTTCGAGGCAAGCCCAGCTCACATGGGATCTTCCAGATGATCAGGCCGCAGAGGACCGCGTCGGCGAGCCATAGCGCGACGGGCACAAACTTGGAGAGGACATGTCGGCCGTTTGCGACGTCCAGGACGAAGCGAGCGGCTTGGGTGAGGATGCCAGGCGCGGGCTCTGGCATGGTGTCGGCTGTGGGCATCGCTGGCCTCTAGATGTTGAGCTTCATCATCGCGGCCAGGGGTTGAGATGGAGCTTGGAGCTGCCCCGCAATATGCATAACCCCAGACACCTTGTGCTCGTGTCACCATTGATATCAACAATAGCAAGTTCAATATGGGCAAGTTTAAAGACAAATACGGTATTTCCAATATCCAATTACTATTACTCATTCGGGCTTTTTTCAACTACAGCTTAGACTTGGCCGCCTTGCCAACCTTGTCGACCAACTGCACTACGTTCTCAGCACAACCATACGAGCCCTGGTAACCCCATCCAGAGTGTCCGTAGTTGTGCACGATCCAAGTCTCATCATCCAACTTCTCCTCCTCGATCCTGACTCCATCCTTCCGCCATGGCCGCATGCCGACGGCGTGTCGGATCACGCTCAACCCCTTGACGCCCTTGCCGTTGGCAATCTCGGGCCGCGCCGTGACGATGCGCTGCATGATGCGAGCCGCGATGTTGGGATCCGGCTGGGACTCCCAGTTGCCAACATCATAGGTGCCGCCTAGGATGGTACCGCCGCCAGCTGCTCGCTGCATCAGGTACATGACATCGGCACCGCCATCCTCGACACCCGACGTGACGAGCATGGGGCTGCTCTCGTTGCGCACAAGCACAATCTGTCCCCGCGCGGGCGCCATGGTCTTGTCCTCGACGCCGCCCAGCTTGTAGGAGCCGAGGCCCGTGGCGTTGACGATGATGTTGGGCGTCTTGCCCGTGTGGCTCAGCTTCTTGGCCTCGCTAATGTCGGTGAGGACGGCGCGCTTGACGATGACGCCGTTCTTGATGCACTGGCCGAGGAGCCAGGGGAGGTAGATGGCCGTATTGATGCACACCGACGTGAACTCGCAGCCCGAGTCGTAGCCGGGGATGACTTCACTAGGGTGTTGCTCACGGAAGTCTTCAAACATGTTCTTGTACCAGGGGTCTTTCGAGAAGAGGGCGTCTGGGAAGCTGGATCTCAGTGCCTTTTCAGTGTCCACGTTGCGCCTCTGAATGCGCGACTCTTCACAAGTACAATGTTAGTTGGTCTTCAACTTCGTAGAAGAGGGGGACGCACTCTGGAAATGAACACCGGCCTCAGGGACCTCCTCGACCAGTCGCTTAAACTCATACCAAGTGCGACGCTCCCATTCGCTGCTCTCTTCTGTTGCCATCCTTGAAACGTGTAAGTGAACTGTATCCTGCTCGAGCCATCGTGAACTTACGGGGAGTGGTTAGCACCAGCAAAAGGCGAGGCGTATTCAACGTCATAGTCGCCGGGCATGTGCTTGGCCACGACGGTGATCTTGTTGCCCTTGTTCTTGGAGAGCAACAAGGCCGACGTCAAGCCAATGACACCGGCACTTCACTCATGTTAGCATCCCGGTTCATGGTGAGCAGGTTGGCTCAGACTTACCCAACGACGACGATTGTGTTGGACATGATTGTGGCTGACAAGTTCTTTTCGCTAAATTCAAGTCGCTAACGAGGCAATTCGAGAAGTTGAGAGTTGAAGCTGAAGGATATGAGGACCAAGAATGCCTACAAGGTCCGTTGAAGATACCTTATAGACGACTGGCTCGGCTCTCAGTTGAAGCCCCGATCGTCGAGCCGATCCAATTCCCCCCGCTCATTGGCCCGCCCCCCGATAAGCCGGTCGAGGCCGGCACGCGGGGGATGCCGATCTCGGTACCGGCGTGACTGCCACGCCGAGACAGAAGAAGCAAGCAGGTTGTCGAGCGAGGGGAATCCTCATGCAACATGATAAGCTTGTTTGACCTATTTGTCGTTGATGGAGGGTTGTCTGTCCAATGGCACTCCCTGCATTTGGTTGCTGTCATAATTGTCGGAGGCTCAAGGCGTGGTTGACACTCGCCGAGTCGGCGCTACGGCTTTCCACCTCCGATGGCACCAAGTCTGAAAGTAGAAGGCCGGGTGAGAGCACGGCATTCGTCTATTCGCTGTTACAATGCGAGTGAAGCCGAATACATTGTAGCACTGAAACCGAGATAGACAGGCATATTGACCCTATTCAACGACGCCGACATACATGGATAGTTATGCAAAAACAGTACATTTTTAGTCCAGTTTATCAATGTCTAATATACACTGCGTTTCCCACGAGTTCTGGCAACTGGCAATCATTACATAAAGAGCCCGATGCCCTGTTTAAGCGTGCTTCTTCAACAAGCGCTCAAGCATAGGAGGGTTAGCACCGACCAGCTCGTCGACACTCTTGCCGTCCTTGAAGACGAAAAAGGTGGGCATGGCGCGGACGTTGAGCGCGGCCGCCAGATCAGGCAGCTCGTCAACGTCAAACTTGACAAACTCGACGCTCTGAAAATCGGGCTGATCAGACATCCTGCCGAAGCGTTAGTGATGATCGGAAGTGCTTCGATGCTGGGTACATACTTGGAGAGGACGGGGGAGATGGCCTTGCAGGGACCGCACCAGGTGGCGAAGCAGTCGACGAGGACAGCCTTGTCTGTTGTCGAGACGAGCTCCTTGAACTCGGCGGTGCTAAGCAGCTCAATCTTAGTTGAAAAGTATAGGTTTCTTTCTCCCATGCTCACTCACGTCTTGATATCCCGGACGGCGAGTCTGGCAGTCGAGCTGTGGAAGGGTCTGGAGGCGAAAGCGACGGCCCCGGGCCTAGCAGCCTGGGAGATGATGGGTCGCATAAGACGGAACGGAGATGCCATTGTGAGGGCTTGCGTTGCAGAGAATCGTAGATGTGACGAGGGTAGATTCAGATGTTGATGAACAGAGAACATCTGGATTTCCAATCGCCGACCTCTGGCTCTTGCGCCTTGGGAGTGGAGCCGGCGATCAAATGCAATTGGCGAATCAGGACAACTAAGATGGCTCACGCATATTCCACCAGACAGACGGATATACTGCTAAGGAGCATCTATGTCCTTCATCTATATCAAAGTAATGTTCAGTTGGCAGGGGCCCTAATAGGATTGACGCACTCCTTTTCTGAACAATCCTCGTCTCTGCCATGACATTAATCAAGCTACGTCTCACTACAGCCATGCCGTGAACAAGCTACCACACCGAATACACGTCCACGGGATCCTCCGACATCATCAAACCCCAGATATTGTTCAAGCTGGTTAATTAACCTATCAGATACAAGCATTTACACCTTCACTCTGGGTAAAAAAAAAGTACACGTCGAGAGCCGACTTTCCTACTCCTACTCTTCTTAGTGTTCCGCCCCTTCAAGCACAATGATATCTATGGTTCATGGAATCAGCCGCTTTCACGCCAAGCTCAGTACCGGGCTCCAAGTTTATTCCTCTGGCCTCCCAAGTGCAAAAGCAAACAAGTCCCAAAATGTTCAAATCAATCAATCAATCCCTTTTCCCTAACCGCCAAAAAACCCCGGCTAACCGAAAGCAAAATAATCTCCCCATTCTATTACGAGGAGAACGACACCGAGCACCCAAAGAGCGACAGCGCCTCAAAATAGGCGCGAATGGGCTCGGTCAAAAGAGGCTAGGCTCCCCTGCCAATATACGGTGAATCAAGCACGTCGAGTCTCAATAGTCCATAACGGGCGGTCGACGCGGGGTATCAAAAGATGCGGTATATGTAGTCGAGAAAAGAAAATCCGAGTAGCAAACTTGAAGAGCGCCGTCATCAAGGTCGTAGTCATACATCAAGAACAGGTTCCTAGGCCAGTGGTCCAGCCGCTAGAGAGTTGTGAGAGTCTTGTCGCCGTCCAGAGAAAGAGTCCCCGCCATTTTGTTGTTTTCCAAATTTTTTTATACCTTTTCTCGATTTTATAGTAAGGAAAAATGAGGGAATGACTTCGGTCAGTGCTGACGTCAAGAAAAAGTAAAGAGTGTGGTTTTCGTTTCGTTGGCGATATAGGGGAAGACTCCTTCTCTGGAACGGCTTAGTATCAGTTCTCTTCTCACATAGCTGGCAGGACGTGGCTTCGTCGCCTCTCCGAGCTTCTCCTGGCGTCCACGGAGGGACGAGGAGTAATATCGAGCAGCTTAGCGCTACCAGCGCTGAAGTTGCGAACGTGGCCCTTGCCCAGGTTCACGCTCTTAGCGCGCTGGACGTCGGCATCCTCCTGCGATGAAGGCGAGATTGGGGATGCCTGGCTGTCCTCATCCTCCGACTCAATTTCCAGAAGGCCCTCGTGGCTCTTCATGGTATATCGGTGCACGACCTCGGGCTGAGAACCAACGCGACCCCACTTGATATCCGCGTCGTCGACAAGATCCTCCTCGTCGCTGCTGGGGCGTCCTTCGCCAGAACGACGGCCCATCATGTCTTGTCCGGAGTTTCGTCGAGGGGTGAGCTTGGTCAGGTATTCGTCCTCGACAATCTCGAGATCCTCCTCGGTGCTGTTGGTGGGAGAATCGGTCGTGTCGGCTTGCTCACGCTGGTTAGCACGTCGAATGCTGTCTCGCATAGCAGCTCTTCGGGCACTAGCGTTGCCAGACAACCAGGAACCTTCAGAGTCAATTGAGGCCAAAGACATAGACATTCCAGCCTCGGGAGATGGCGAGACATATGCTCGCTCTATTGTGGAGGGCGTGCGGCGGACGGCATCGACAGATCGATGGCCTGATGTGGGCGTATCATAACGCACACCCAAAGATCGCAGCTGTTCCATCTCGTGGATCTTTTGCTCGGTGAGCACGGGCATGGGAGGCTCAGCCTCTGGGGACTGGACGCGCGAGGCTGGCGGTGAGAGCGGCAACTCGGGAAGATCCTCCCGGAAGCGGGATCGTGTTCGCTTGGGAGCACCAGCGCTGGGCTTGCGCGAGATGTAGTTGCCCGTGTTAGTGCGCGAGGCATTAGGCGAATCTTCGCCCTCGAGCCTGGCAAGTGCATGCGCCTGCGCTTGTGCCCTTGCCTGAGCCGCTGCTGCTGCGGCTTGCATCTCTTCTCGAGACGTGTTGGAGAAGGATGATGGTCCTGGGTGTCTCTGCCGCTTGCTGCCCAACCTCAGGAATGCCTTGATAGAGAAATGGCCGGTCTTGCTATCGTCAGAGTCGTGTGTGTCATGACGTAGCACATCCTCCTCGTTAATCGTCTCAGGTGGAGGGGAAACCATCTTATCCCGTTCTGAACGCAGAGTCGACCTAGACCGCGATTTCACCGATCTCAAGATACCAGACAGTCGTCGTGATCCCGGAGAGATGCGTCCCGTGTCCGTAGACGTCCGCATCACGGAAGATGTGTCTTTCGTAACAACCTCTTCCATCGGCGTCGGTTGCTCGGAGGTGACCGTGTCTGTGCGGTGGAAAGATTCCTCGGTCTTCTTGGGAGACTCGACCACTTCTTCAGCATCAGCAGTAAGATCCATGGGTTCTGGCTCTTCAGAGACATCTGGCTTGGAGACAATGACGGCCGAGGCGGGCTCAATACCCAGACCTGCTAGTTCACGGCCCATCACTCCTCTCTCCAAATTCTCTGGCGGCGGAGTGCCAGACTTCTTTGCCTCAATTTCCTCCGCCTTTTGTTTCTCAGCTCTCTGGGCCAACCGACGCTCCATCCTTTGCCTCTCCTTCTGTTTCTTCTTCTCCCGTCGTCGATTGTCCCTCTCCATGAGCTCTCTGAGATCGTGGGCATCGAGATCGTCGGCGAGAGAGTCGATACGCTTGTGGGCCCTCATTGTTTCCTCTGGAATTGGCTCCTGATCTAGGAGCTTCCTCCGCTGTGAGCCTGACCGGTGAGGAGCAGGCACATGAGGTGTTGTCCATCGTGAATTGGGCGTGTATCGAAGGGTCGGTCGTGGGGCGAGGGCAGCAAGTGCCGACACCTTATATGAGCCAAACTCAGAGTCGGACGACAGGCTCGAATGGATCGATCCTGGGACTGGGAGAGAAACATCCGACGTACGACTAGGCCGATGTCTTCCAATCCCAGTCTTGGATCTCTTGGAATCCTTCTTTATTGGCCGGCCTGAAGTCCATTGATCCGTGGCAGGCCGTACCGGCACGAAATTACTCATTGCCTTGATCTCTGCCTCCCTGTTCTGTTCTTCTCTCCTCCTCTTACTTGTTTTCCTCCTTCCTGGTTGTTGAGTTGGTTGGAGCGTAGGGGTGCGGTCCCACGCCCCAATACCCTCATCGCGATTCCCGGTGGTCCTCGATCGACCGGGACGGTGACGGGCGGGAGAGCGGTCATCACGATCCCGGTCGACTCGAATATCATCCTGGCGTCCCGGCGAGAAGCTATAAGTACGCGTGGCTCGTTGTAGACGGGCAGGCTCGGTACGTCGTTTCTTCAAACCAGCCTTGACTCCCTCATTTGTAGGCGGCGGCGCACCCTCTGCATCGGAGAGGGCAGCGCCGCTGCGAGAGCGCTTGCGGCTGCTCCGGCGCCGGAATGGCCACAGGGCCATGGCTCCGAGTACGTCACCAGAGACGGAAGCTAGTTGCGAGCAGCCAGTATCGTCGCCGATGTACAGTCGAAGTTGTCGAGATTATGTGCGGCGTGCGAGAGCATCGTGGAGTCGTCGAAGCGGTCGGACCAAGCTGGTCATCGGGAGAGACGAGGGAGAGCTGCAGGGTCGTGTCAAGCGGCTCGCTGCGCTGGCGACAAACCAAGGAGTCCCCGGGGGTCTAGGTCGGCCGTATCGACAGACGCGCGAGCGATTCCAGAAGAGAAAGTAGTTGGCTGATGGCTGTATCTGTATGTGCAGTGACAGTCGAGCAAGGCGGTGATTGTGTGTATGTAAGGCGTGTGTAAGGTATGGGATGAATGCAAGTACGCGGGCGAGGACGTGGTCGTGGACGTGGGCGAATGTTGCGTGGCGAGACGTGTGTGGTGGTAATTGTCGAGAAGCAGCAGGTGCTAGGTAATTAAGGTAGCAAGGGAAGTGCAAGGTGCAAGGTGCAAGCAAGGTAGGTGCAGGCACACAAAGAAAAAGGGCAGGCGCGCGGGTTTCGGGGGGCGGGATTAAGACAATTTTTCAGCGCTGGGGACACCAGGGAAGGGAAGGAATGGACCAAGCCAATGAGCAGGAAGCAGCTTCCAAGTTGCAGCCAACGAGGGACTGCAGGTTGAGTTGGAAAGTCGACGTCAGGCTCAGCGGAGAGGTACCGTACAGGACAAGGAAGGCTTTCTTCTTGAACCCTGCAAGTGCTACGCGGGAGTTGGAGCTGTGTAAGTACTTTTTCTGTGTCTTAGCGCAGTGAGAAAGGCACCAAGCCCCCAGATGCCCCCCAGTCGACGTGAAGGGTCCTGTCACTGTGGACCGGGGCTCTTTCGCAACGGGGCCCTCTTATGGGAGTGGGGAGCAGGGAGACGTCCCCTGAAGTAGCGGTACCAAGACGAGCGGCGGATGCACGGACTCAGCAGACGACATCCGGTACCGGTACTTGCCGGCGGGGACTTCCAGGGCTGGCTCGAGGGTGCGGGTACGCTGCCATTTGGTCTGGTGGCGTCCAACCCGCTGAAGCCGGGTGCTGAAGGGCCAGGAGGGGCCGCTGAGGGGGGTCGCCACTGGCGCTGGCTGGGCGCTGGAGGTTTGGTGGCGGGGCGACCTCGTAACTGAAGGTACCTCCCGGTCCGGTACCTGAGCGTCCATCCAGCCCACACAAACGACGCAGCACAGCACCCGACAACAGAGCGGTCGTCAACACTGCAAGACGGGCCTTGGTGGAACTGCTGCAGCGGATCACTGGCACAGCGCGGGCTATTGGGCACGAATGATGTTGTGGGCAGTGTCTGCTGTCTTCTGATTCAGAGCAGCCTGTCCTCAAGTGAGTGGCATCGGGTCAAGTGCTACCGTTGGATGGTCAGTTGCTCAACGGGTCGGCCGGAAGACGAGGCAGCGAACATGACTGAGGGATGGGTGCCAGGCTGACTCGCCATGGCTGATGGGCACACACAGGAAAGCTCCGATATCGACCTCTAGAGGATGTTTGTTTTTCCATTGCAGCACCGCGCAAGGTAACGCGCAAAGGAAATAGCAATGGCATGAAGATGATGTATGGCTAATTCCAGAAGCTCTGCAAATAGCGGGGAGGGAATGGTCATGATTCAAGGAAGGGACCTGAACCCACATGCAGGTCGTGTGCATGGATATCACGACCCGACGATTCTTTGGCCAAGTTAGCTGACCCTCAAGTTCCCCTCCGCCCTTGGACAATCAATCAAAGACAATCTGGCCTTGGCTCTGCTGTGATCTATTGATGATCGAATGCCCTTTTTTTAGTTCATCCATTTCTGGTTGCGGCACGACGAGATCCTCTGCCTTACCCCTGCCGGTACCTCGCCGTCCCGAGCTGGTTATGCAGAATCAAGCCCAACAGCCCCAAGTTAACCAACTACGGAGTAGTGCGGATTTCTATTTTCGAGGTTCAGAAGGAAGCAGCATGAAACCAAGGCGACACATCGCCGCGTTGTCTTGTCACGAGTCGATATCCTATTCGTATGCAAATGCCTCAAAGGATTAGATACGTGCTGACGAGGCCGAGAACTCTTCTACCCTGGCTTCGCTTCATGTTCCAATTTCTGCTGGCGGCCCGAGGCTGGCTGTCAGCTGGCGAACTGGATGGAACTGATGGAACCTCCGGATCTCACCTCCGCTTGGTGCCGTCGATGATCGCCGCCCAGCCCAGCTATAGCTCCATTGGTGCTATACCTCGCCGCGCCTCAGGTCCAATCTCACCTCACCCTCACCAATGCACCGAGTCGAGTTCGTCCCCGTCTGCAGGTCTCGGATCTGCAGATTGGCTGGTTTCGAGGGAAGGGGATGTGAGAGCTCAGGCCTTGTCCAGCCCGGGCTGCGAGTAGTTTGCCTTGCCGTTCCTCCAACTCTCTAATCTTGGTCTGCCACGGGAGCACTATCCGTCACTTGGCCTACCCAGTCATCGGTGATCTTCAGCGCAATCGCTCGCCACCTTTGCAGCCACAGCACAGCTGCAGTTTGCCGGCTGGCGTCCGAGAGGACATGCTACGAGACAGGGCAAACGCCTTTTCCGTCTCATCACGGGAATCTCAGCCGATGGCCATGGCAACGTTCACCGCAAGGCGCATGCCAGGTTCCGAGAGGTTTCTAGCATTGTGGCTCGCGGCCTTCCCGCCACAGAGGATGACTGAATCGAACAAACACGCTAAGCACAGGGGCGGTCGTTTCGTCTTGGCTGAGAGAGATCTCGTTCGTGGTGGCTTGATCATGGAAGCTTGTCACGCCAAACCCCCGCCTCACGCCGTTGGCTCTACTGCTGTGTCTGAGCCGCTGCTCAGGACGCTGAGCTTGGTAGGGCTTCATGTTGTCTTGCACAAGGAGTCAAACAAAGCAATGTCGCCAACAGCAGCAACTTGACTACGCAGTGGAGTTAGTTGGCAATGGAAACGACATTGACCATCAGGTACGGAGTACTTCTGCCAAGTCTCCCTTGTCGTGGCCTAGGTACCAGTACTTCGTACCTCGCATGAGACCCACGCATCGCGCGTCCGTCCACGCCGTCCCTGCGTGCTTGTTCGTATCACGCCCCCCGAGAGGTTCTGGGTACGAAGTATCTCTCTGTCTAGCCCTGCCAGTTTCTGGAGCCTTTCCGCCAACTCGACTTCTAGGCCTTCGTATTCGTCCGCCCATTACTACTCTTCGAGGCAGTTGTTGCGTGCTCGCTCGCTGAAGCTCGCTGCCCGCGTATGCCGCCGAGACCTTCTGCTGGCGTTGGTCTTGGAATCTGGCGACGGCAGGGAACCATCGCAGAAACTAAAACTAGCATGACCGCCACGTCCACCGACATGAGCGGAGATCTGACGCTCTCGATGGCACAATGCGGAAAGGCTCTACGGCATTGTCAAGCTCATAACGTGATGGGAGAGAAAACATGTTGAGCCACTGGCCTTTTGCGTACCCCTGATGGTATTGTCGTCAGGCATGGGCAGGGTCAATCCCAGCAAACAAGTTTTCGTCCACTCTGGATGTCGATCCGGCCGAACCCAGCAGAGGACGTCATCATGAACGGGTGCCAGGTGCCAAAACCATATCCCACCAGCCGGTGAACGAAGCTTTCAGCGACTCTGCTCCTCGAGTCAGACGCAGAAGCCGTTCGCTCCTATTGCGCAACCAAGAACTAGTTGCCTGGGGAATCTTCAGGCGAAAGTGGGTGTCACACAATCGAGTTGTCATACATCGTTGCCGTATGGCATGTCGTCTTCGGCCGGCCGCGAGCTTGATCAATTTATCGCGGATTATGCCCTAGCACTCCCGCCGCGCGACCGTTGAAGCGTGGAGCTTGGACCTGGACTGGGACGTTGCGAATCAGGGACCACTCATGTTAGGTTGCCTTTTGACTTCATCCGAGCTTCGGGTGGCTCATAACTTTGCGGCCGGGTTTGTGATCCTGAATCGCGCGGGATCTCCAAGCTTTGATGCGAGACCGCCAGGAGGACGCCATCAAAAGCCATCAAAAGCCATCCTTCCTCAAGTGCCGAGCCTCCTATCACCGGCCTGATCCATGATTCCGGGGTTAAGAATGAGAGAGTTGAGGCTTCCTATGTAGTCAACTTTGGGAGATTGAGCTTATCTCTCCATATTGACGGCAATATACCGTGCAGCGCCGAAATGAAGCCTTGTGCCCTGACAGCGAATCTCAGCGCTTCGCGTCGTCAAGCGACAAGCGACAGAGGGCGGCCCCATCGGCTTGTTCGGGGGCTCCTTGTCAAAGAGTCCCTTTGACAGTGCTTATCCCAGGGACTATGCATGTTGGGTCCTGCAGGAGATGGCTGGATCCCTCTCCAACAACACCGGAAGGGTTTCTCTTCCGCTTGCCCAGCCTGCCAGCTCTCCTTGAGCAGTTTGCGTTTCACCGCTATACGTCGCTTCCCGTTCCTGTGTCTCATCAGATGGCCGTATCCGCCAACGATATTGGATCCCAGAGCCTTCATATTCCTACTCCGTGCAGCGAACCGGTTTCCATCTCGTTGAATGGGCTGCACTTCAACCAGCCAAGAATCCAACAGAGTTTAACGATCGGGCTCCCCTTGGTCAGGGCAAATCTGGGAAAAGTAAACATCTGAGGAGACTGATGCCCCCTTTGTTTCAACGGGGCGCATTGATTCTGGGGCCT
Organism: Fusarium neocosmosporiellum; assembly: GCA_006518225.1. Classification (NCBI taxonomy): domain Eukaryota; kingdom Fungi; phylum Ascomycota; class Sordariomycetes; order Hypocreales; family Nectriaceae; genus Fusarium; species Fusarium neocosmosporiellum. Next base: position 23,383 of record SSHR01001126.1, on the reverse strand, counting down.
GCGGGCCAATCGATCTTGATGTTTCATGGCACGCGGGATTGAGCTTTGCCCATGAGACGTCTTTGCTTTGTTCCAGAATTCAGATCTGCTACCCCTTGCCAGGGACGGATGGCGACTTCAGGGGCGTGCATCTCGGTGGACAGAAAAGCAAAGAGACAATCCATCGGGGCTGGATCGGACGGGCTAACGCACCGCCACGTGGATGCGATGTGCAGTTCTCACGCAGTAGCCCGACCCCCAAGGTCCAGAGTTTCCCGCTGGGGTGCGTGGAGCTGGACGACGGAGGGACCGCTGAGGGACCGCTGAGGAACTGGCTCACAAAGCAACTCTCTGCATTCGCATTCACAGAGGCTCCGAGATAGAATGGTAGTATATGTCGGTTCGGCCATGAAACTGTTCGCCGCACCGCGCAGAGGACGCATGTCACGACAACTCGCCTAGCTATGCTTGCTGCATCTGCAGCATTACCGAAACCACGCGAGATGAGTGGTAAGACGGGACTGGCAAAACGCCTGGGCGAGGTCATCCCGGCGACCCGCGAGGTGACACAGCCTGGCGCAGAGTAATCAGGTCCCGGCCGATCATCGCCAATAACCCCTCAAACAGACGTCTTGACCGGATTGCCGGTGTTACTTCGTAATAGGGTCTGGCATGTTCGTGCGTCAGCCTGGTGCCGAGAACAGAGTGCTTATGCCGTGCTTGGGTCGTTGACCAAGATCGATTGGCTGTTGACTTTGGCATGCGGTAATTGCTAATGACGGACAGCAAGTCTTTGCTCTTACAAGTTGCTAGCAAGCCCAGACAATGGCACCTGCGTAGGTTATTTGCTTATACTAACTACTTGTGCAGCAAGAGAGCCAAAGTGCAAGCTGAGTAGGACGTCAACTCACTCAACCTCATCGAAGGCATCACGAGAAACACGATAAGGAGTAAACTCCTCTCCGATGCAGGTCACGATGTGTAGCCGATATACGAACTGACCGACATATCACGACCATGTTGCTAAAAATATGATTCTGGATTTGTATCAGGATAATTGCACAGCATCAGTGTTGCTTGCCATTCACACGAGTGAGGGAAAAGACAAGACACCGACACCCAGATTGAGCATACCCTCCCCTTGGAGTTAATAATGCATAGTAAGAATAATAAACTAGTAAACAAAGAGATCTAAAGCATTATCTTTTCTTAGGATATTTGTTTTGTTAATTTAGTAAATTTTATCCTCATTTACTTTGAATACTTTGGAAGAGTTGTATCTTCTTTAATATGCTAGTGTCTCGTTTACGTACGTTATGGGGCCACTCAAGAGTTCCATGTAGGACCAACGTCTCTCCGTCTCAACAGTCGTTGAAGAACAACGTTCAAGAAAGGCAGGTATATCATTTCATATATTCAAGCCACACTAGTGAAACCTGTTATTCCCATGATCAACTTGTGTTCCAGACTGTGCTGGCATGTTGTGTGTCACGTGATGCATTTTGAAGTGTTTCCACGGCAACATCCACTTTGTGTTTACCGCCCCTCCATTCCCGAGCATAGCGATAAGCACGGAAAAGTGGCCAGAAACGCGCACAACCTCGCAGTATTCCAGTCCATCCAGCATAGTGACAGAATCAGAAAACATGGCGTACAACCCGAGAATGAGCATTATCCCAACCTCGCAGCAGCAGTCGCGGCCGCGGAAGAAAGAAGAAGAGGCCGACGCCTTCATGCGTCTGTCAGACCGCGAAATCGTGGGCTGCATCACCGAAATCGGCATCAACTTCACCGTCGCAGACCTTCAGAAGCCCAATGCCGTCCACATTCAGCAAATCTTTGAGTGGTTTGCCGAGCTCCTCCTCAATGCGACGCGCGAGACTATCGAGCCAGCCATGCGCGCCGCTGCCGAAGACATCTGCGGCGAGTTTGCAGATGTCATCCCCCCTGACACACGCAACCTGATGGGCTTCTACGTCTCGCTGCGCAGGCTCCTTTTTGAGTGCGGAATCACCGACTTCAGCTTCAACGACCTGTACCGACCTACATACGATCGCCTGGTTAAGATCTTCAGCTACGTGATCAACTTTGTGCGGTTCCGGGAGTCGCAGACCAGCGTTATCGACCAGCACTATAACAAGGCAGAGTCGACCAAGACGCGCATCGAGACCCTCTACGCTGAGAACCTGGAGAACGAGGGTCGGCTGGAAGATATGCGACACAACCGCAAGGCGATGGAGGCCCAGGTCCGAGAGAAGACGATGAGGAACGAAGAACTCAAGAAGAGGCTGCTGGAGCTCCGAAGGAACCAAGAAAAGGTCGCCGCGCGACTTGAGGATGCGAAGCAAAAGAAGGGCGACCTCACTGCTTTGCTAGAGCAAAAGACACAAGAAAAGGTCACCTTGAAGCAAGAGAGCACCAAGCTGCGGCCCTATGTGCTCCAGAGCCCCTCGGCTCTTCAAGACAATTTGACGGAGCTTCGCGAGATTCTCAACAACGACAAGTCCCATATCGATGCTCTGGACCGCCGAGCAAGAGCTCTTCAGACTTCGACAGACTCCTTTTCTGTCGTCTCCACAGATGTAGCATCCTGCATCAAGATCCTAGACGAGATTGCGTTGGAGCTATCCAAGGAAGAGGAGGAACTGGCGCGCAACGCAAAGCAGCGAGACGCCCTCTCGGAGCGCAATAACAACGCTCATGAGGTGGAGCGCGCCGAGGGTCTACTTAAGCGCCAGCTTTCCAAGTGGACAGAACGAACGGAGAAGCTCCGCGAGCGCAGCAACCAAAAGGCACAGGAGGCCAAGGAGAGGATGCAAGAGCTCAGCGCGGTGCACAAGCAGCTCACGGCTGAGCGTACCGAGAAGGGCAAGGAGATGGAGATCCGACGTGTAAGGATTGAGCAAACCGAAAAGAAGGTCAGTTTTCCGTGTTTCTTGATTTACGGTACTGCAGAATGCTAACTCGACGATAGATGCTCGACCTGAAGGAGAACATCGAGAATGAAGTTCACAGCGCACACGAAGAGTATCGAAAGATGGAGGCTCATATCGAGCTTTACATTGCAGAGATGGAACAAGCCATTGCTTAGATCTGTCTTTGACTCATTACCTTTGTCTGTTTGCTTTACGGTTGGGCGGCAATGCTTGGAATAGATACCATGGGCTGGCGTTAAGGGCGGTTTATCACGACATGTTATGCAGTGTATATGCGTATCTCGAGCATAATGATGATGATGACGCGACGATGTTGATGTTGAATATTATCAGTATCCCTGTTAAATACATGTTGCCTCAGGGCATGCGCCTCTGGACTTGGTCTGATCCATGAGAGGTATCTCATGTGACGTTGTTGTTCTTTCAGTCCTCAAACTCGAACCAGCGGCTCATTACCTGGCGGACGCTGACACCCCGTCCGCTCCATGACCCATCATCCCTCCTCGCTGTGCCATTTAGAAGAGGAACCATTTCTCCCCCGAGATGCTCGATATCGTCATGGCCTCCTATACCCTTGGGTTCGATAACCACTGCTCGAAACGCATTTCGCGAAGCAGAGTCCACCAAGACCGCCGCTGAATTGCCAATCCCTTGGGCAGACCACTCACTGGCATCACGGTGAAGTGCCAAGAGTCCGTATACCAAGAGTATCGGCGCACGAGTGCTGGGAACGTGATTCGGTGGCGCTGATGCTGGAGAGTCCTTGGGGGTGAAGACGGAAAGTTGCGTGCGAAGGTGTGTGACAGTGGGTGCGAATATTATTCGTATGTGACGAGATACGGCGATCTGGTAGAGTGATGCTGTGAGGAAGGGATGAGAAGATGATGCTATCTCGGGATCTTTGCCTTGGAGAGTGAGATGGTGTGTGATGTCTTCGACAAGAGACTGTTGGAATTCGGTCTTTGTAGAGCCTATTACTATAGTCGCTGGGTATCGGTGGTACGAGATGATGTATGACAAGAGCTCTGAGGGCGTTGCGGGAGAGAGGACGATGGGTTGAGATGCCATGTTCTTGAGATGTGGTTGTCCAGGGTAGTTGATCTGGGGAAGTGGTGACACCGTGGATCTACCCGGGGTTGGTGTCAGGAGATGATGTCTTTAGAGTTTAAAACCTTCTCTTGGGGGTATCTTGTTATTCTCTCCATTTGGTCAGGACGCTGAACCACTTGTTTTGGTTGTGGTACCAAAATCTCATCCTCTGTGCCTGGTGTTGAGGCAGCTCCCCCACCAATCGTGGCGCCCCTCCACCTCCACCAGCCGCGACGCCTTCCATCGCACAACGTCATTCCAAACACCTACACCCAACCCTTGACCAGGGCACCTTTTCTCTCCTCGACGCGGTAGAAGCTCCCACGCTCACTCGTCACCATGGAGTCGATAGCGAGGATCTCGAGTCTCATGGAGACTGGTGCGTATCCTTGCTGACCGCTTTGCCTCTGCGCTAAACTGACTGATGCCTCAGCGAGGGAGCTCACCCTCGATGCCGCCCAGGCGACGCGCGGCGCGCGCACGAGCTCGAGACCCTTGGATCGGAACCAGATGAGGAAGCTGCTGGATAGCCGGAACGAGCGCGAAGTTCTTGAGGGTCTACGGCGCGTCATGGCGGTGCGTGCTGTTGTCTGCTGCGTGAAGAGTAGACGCTAACATATCTGCGGCAGATGATGTACCGAAACCACAAGACCCTACCTTTCTTCTCGTCCGTCGTCAAGAATGTTGCCTCTCCGAACCTCGAAATCAAGAAGCTCGTCTATATCTACCTAATCCATCATGCCGAACAGGAGCCCGACCTCGCCCTCCTGTCGATCAACACGATACAGAAATCCCTATCCGACCAGAACCCCCAAGTCCGAGCCCTCGCCCTCAAGACCATGTCGGGAATCCGGGTCCCCGTAATCAGCCAGATCGTGTCCCTAGCCATCAAAAAGGGCGTCGCCGACATGAGCCCCTATGTGCGCAAAGCGGCCGCCCTCGCGATCCCCAAGTGCTATCGATTAGACCCGAGCCAGGCGCCGCAGTTGATCGATTACTTGGCGACTCTCTTGGGTGACAAGCTGTATTATGTGGCTGGAGCAGCTGTGTCGGCCTTCCTAGAGGTCTGCCCAGACCGGATAGATCTCGTCCACAAGCACTACCGAGCGTTGATCAAGCAAGTGGTGGACATGGACGAATGGAGCCAGCTGGCCACAATACGACTCATGATGTATTATGCGCGGAGATGCTTCCCTCGGAAGTCGGAGCCTTCAGGGGACTCTAAGGAGCAATCTCAAGATCAGAATGTGGACGAGTTTTATGGTGAGTCACGGCAAGGTGGTCGAGGCCAGGGGTCATCAGTGTTGGATCCCGACCTGGCGCTGCTCCTGAATGGCATCAAGCCTCTTCTGCAGAGTCGCAATGCCGGAGTCGTTGTCGCCGTGACTAGATGCTACGTCGACATTGGAACCTCGGACTATGTCAAACTCGCTATCGGCCCCTTGATTGCACTGCTCCGAGGAGCTCAGGACATACAGCAAACTGCGCTATTCAACATTGTTTCTGTATGCCTTATGCGGCCTGCCGACTTTGTCAAGTACGCAAGCCACTTCCTTGTCCGAGCGACTGATCCTGCTCCTGTCTGGGAGTTGAAGCTGGAGATCTTGACCATCATCTTCCCTCACAGCCCACCTCATGTCAAGAGCCTCATCTTGAAAGAGTTGGAGCATTTCTCGCAGGGAACCAACAAAGCTCTCGTCCGAGAAGCTGTCCGTGCTATTGGCCGCTGTGCGCAGGCCGACGTTACAACTGCTCCCCGATGCTTGAAGCTGTTGCTGGGCCAGATCACCAGTCTGGACGGCACTCTTGCAGCTGAGTCGCTGACGGTTATTCGCCACCTGATACAACAGGACGTTCAGGGCCATATCGGAACGGTGGTCCGGCTGGCGAAGAACCTTGACTCTGCTACAGACCCTCAAGCACGAGCGACAATCATCTGGCTGGTGGGCGAATTCTCAGGGCTGAATGGAGAGGATAACATTGCGCCAGATGTTCTCCGTATCTTGCTCAAGGAGTTTGCTAGCGAGTCACCGGCAGCCAAGCAACAGATTCTTCTCTTGGCTGCCAAGGTCTATCTTCACCACCTTAACCGGAAGAGTGAGACGGAGCAGCAGAGAGAAGCAGAGGAGGACCCGCCTATGGAGGCAGACACCCATCCTATTGCGCGTCTCTGGGAGTATACTCTCCTGCTCGTAAGATATGATAGATCCTTTGATCTCCGTGATCGGGCAAGGATGTACCGGTCCCTACTCGCCGTCCCTCAGCTGGCGACGTTGATGCTTCTCGCCGAGAAGCCTGCCCCACAGGCCCCGAGCCCATCTGAATCCAGAAAGGGCTTCTTGCTTGGTTCTGCCACTCTAGTACTTGCAGGCGGCGGCGCTATTCATGGACTTAGGGGGTACGAGCCTCTACCTGACTGGGTAGAGGAGGGAATGCAGCCTGATCGTCGCCTCCGTGAGCCTGAGGGAGGCCAGAGTTCCCGATACGACGTCGAGAGAAGCGCACTCCCAGCCGGCGAAAGACTTGACGAGGCAGCTAAAACATTTGTGCCAAGCAAGACAAACGGTACTGGTGAGGGTGTAGGTGCCAAGACTCTGGATGACTGGCTCGCGGAGGAGGAAGAGGAGAGTGAAGAGACGGAAGAGGAAAGCGAGGAGGAATCTACTGATGATGAGGAAGAAGACGAAGAGGAGGAGGAGGATGATGATGATGATGATGACGAGGAGGAGGAGACGGATAGTGACGATGACGGGGAGATGGATAGACTGGTCAAATCCTAATAGTGATAGACAGCATTACCATGAGAAATACGCTCAATTCGGCTCGCCCGAGTCTGCAAGATCGATCTAGTACCCGAAACAATAACCAACGCCTTGTGTATTGATTCCAACCAAGGAATGACGGCGATCTTTGTCCTTGTTTTTTTACCCCTTAACCAACCAAGTCTAACCCAAAACCCTCATCTACGCAGTCTGAGAGTTTTCAACCTTTCTCTCGCTGGATGACTCTGCTGTCATCTCGGCTTCGGTCACATTCTTTTCGCTGAAGCCTGTCGCCATCTGGGGGAAGAATAGACCTGGGTGGAAAGCGGTTAGGAGGAAGCCTGTGACGAAGACTAGGGTGCTGTCGAGGACGAGGAAGCTGGGCTCGTCTTGCATGATGTGGTTGCCCCATCCGCCAGCCATCTCGGCGATTCTATATAGAACAGATTAGTTGGTGTCCAGATGGAGGAGAGGTCAAGGGAAACTAACCGGTAGATGCAACGGATAAGAATGGAACAGTAAGCTCCAACGACAGCAACCGCAAAGCGTCGGAACTTGGTATCTGTCCAAACCCTCAATGCCGCGGGGTCAACCTCGGAGCTGTGGATGTACTTTCTCACCCTCAGGTAGTAATCGGTGCCCATGACACCAAAGCCCAGCAAGACAATGACCTGGAGAACAACACCAGCGATGATGGTGCGATTACCGCTCTCGGCGACACCAGGCTCGTCCCTCTTTGCGGCGGCAGCGACACCGCCGCCGATGGCCTGGATGATGAGGCATGACAGGTCGGCGGGGAGGAAGACGCGAGGGTACCAGCGCGGGTGGAAGCGCGAGAGGGAGGGGTTGAGGGCGAGGGCGACGTGCTTGAGGGTGAGGTAGATGGCGGCGCAGATGAAGGTGGGCGCGATAATGATGCAGCAGATCTGAAGCTGGAAGGCGGCAGAGTTCCAGGGGTTGGGGTTCATGAGGGCTCGGCCGATGTAGCCTTGGATGAAGTGTTAGATAAGGCAAGATATCATCGAGTGTTGGTGGTGACGGTCTTACCCAGTGTCTCGAGGAGTAAGCCTACTCCCAGCGTGGCAGCATACGTCCAAGTCTTTTTCCACACACCCAGCCCTACGCTCGAGATACACAGCAAGCCAAAAGCGAGGGCAAAGAAGATGCTGGATCCTCGGTTGGGGACATAGCCAAGAACGGTGGCCTCGACGGGGCACAGGGGCGAGATGTCGGAACAGTCGTCGAAGCTGGCTGGTCTCCGACGAGCCAGCTCGTTGAGCACTGCGTCGAGCATATTGCGATGGATCGAAAGTATTGTTTCCTTTGTTGTTTCGTCTCAGGTTTGTCGGATATTGGTGTGCTTTTTTCAACTCCGCTCGTCGAGTTTCGCCACCGTGTTTGATCTCTTGTCAAAAAGCAACAATATACAAGAAGAGAAATAGAAAGGAAAGACTCGAGAGACTGAAGATGTCGAGGAGAAAACACCGTCAGACGAGATTACTGCTGACCCGATTCGAGTACACCACCCTTCCCATCAACCGGCTACTTGTTCAAGCACCGGGCCACCACGGACTTAAAAGATCAACCGGAGTTCGGGCACCTTTGTTGCCAACGACCAGGGGGATGCATGGAAAGTAAACGTCACACATTGTGCTGACCGGATCTTGCCTGGGATCGAGTCGGTTTAAAGTCATTCCTAGACGCTGACCACATCTAAGCTGACGGCATTCTCTGATTGACGGAGGGGACCCAATAATACCGTCCGGAAGGCCAGAGTTCCGGACACCACCTCATCTCTCTCGTGTCCGGTTCACCTCGCTTAGAGGGCATTTCCCTTCTGGGAGGTGTCGTCGAGGTGAAAAAGCTCCGAGGGAGCTAGTCAATGAAGCGGCGGCCGAACCCTGGTGGCGGCGCCACGGGAGCGGGCCAACCTGGTCCGCGTGGGGAGCAGGGATTCGGAGAGATTTAGATTGCCGAGTCGTTTGAGCTGCTTGTTTCATCTTTTTTTGAATCAGATTCTTGAGATGCGTGTAGAGACAGAGCTGAGACTGGTAGTTGTCTGGAGAGGTTGCGTTTTTTTTTTCTTTTCTTTTTTTTGGAGGTTGTTGTGATAGTGATTGAGGGAATGAGTTCTGGTTGGAAAGGCCTCAGGCATTCTTCCGATTCAAGGAGGACCAATCTGCTGAGCTGATGATGTTTGTCTTTCTCAGCATGCATTTTTTGTTAACTGAAGCAAGACTCTTTTCATATCTGATTGCTCAACGAGTCGATGTAGCTGGGAAAACTGACGGGCCAACGTCTTCTCCGTCTCAAAGCCACTGTAGGTAGTTACCCCGGACATCAGCCACAGGTTTCCCACAACATGGCACTCGTGGCGATTCATGGAAACTGAAATATATTCAAACAATAAACTTGATCCAACAAACTTTTGACTCTTCAGAGACCCGTTTTCTTGTTTGCGTCTTCCACAGTTGTGACCTTACTGGGGCGTCTTCTACGTCGAGTCTGTGGACGTCACTTGCAACTCGCCTTCAGGAAATGCAAATCACTAATGGAGCTTCCTGCGATTAACGATAGCGCAGCCGTCAGAGACGTTTTGTCTTGAAAATTCACTCAATGGCTTATTGCTTAACGTTCGCTGCTCATGGGATTGTTCACCCATCGAGATGGTGAGCGCCTGACGGGGACTGGCTTTTGTAATGACTTGGATGGGAACAACGACGATTGATGGCCCATGTTTGTCTTGATATGTAGAAAGAGAGTAAGGTGGCTACGGGGAAGGATGGTTTGTTCAATGATCCCTATTCCGTGAGGCAATCATGCATGGGCTGCATTGGGGGGGTAATGCTGATCGTTTCAAGTCTGCTGCTTTAGAAGATGCATCGCGATTCTTATTGAATCATGAAGAGTTACCTCGGTGCATTTCTTGTCAGCCAATCACCTAGCCAGGGTCGTTTGGCGAGCTGCAACTCGTACCTGAGCAGCCGACAGCACTCACACTTGAGCTTTCATGTGTGGGGTCAACTGAGTGCAGATGAATGAATGAATGTGGCGGGCATACCTATATAGGTACAGCTTTGCGTTATGCGGGCAGAGTAGGCTCTCCAAGGATCCGTAACTGATGAGTCAACACGTCACCGTGTTGTAGCTGAGCACCCTGGTCTCAGTGATGAAATCTTTTATTCACATATCGTTTTACGCACCTTTGACCTATCTATATACCTAATTCTACTCCTCCTTGCCGCCTAGATACCTATAAACGACCGAAAAGTCCCGCCCCTGACACCTCTCCTCCTTCTCAGCAGCCTCGTACACCGCAAACGCCGTCTTTGCCAACTCCATCCTCGCGCCCGCCTCCTCGGCTGCCACAATAGCCAGCCTGAGGTCCTTCTTCATGAGGCCGATCCCGAAGCCGCCGCGGTAGTCCCGGTTCGCCGGGGCCGTTTCGACGACGCCTGCAACGGGGTTATTGACCTCGCTCGGCCAGCACTTGCCCGTGCTCACGTTGATGACGCCCGCCAGCTTCTTGGGGTCAAGACCCCATTGCATTCCCAGGTTCATGGCCTCGGCGGTGGCGATGTTGTTGAGAGCTAGGAGGTAGTTGTTGGCGAGCTTGGCTGAGAGACCGGCGCCCTGCTCGCCACAGTGGAGGACCTTTTTGCCCATGAGGAGCAGGACGGGCTCCAATCGAGGGACAAGGGTCGGGGGAGAGCCGAGCATAAAGGTAAGAGTTCCTGCAGTAGCTCCTACGACACCGCCGGACATGGGGGCGTCGACAAATGTGCCTTGACCAGCAGAGGAGACGGTCTTGGCAACTTGACGAGAAGTCGAGGGGTCAATGGTTGAGCAGTCGATGAAAACACGGTCCTTCTTAGGGAGAGAGTCTGTGATTATCGACTTGTAGACACCCTGGACGTGCTGAGGTTCGGGGAGGACGGTGATGACGGTATCCTGAGCATGTTAGTAGCTGAAGTGGATCATGGCGACTAACAAGACTCACGGCATCTTTGGAGGCATCAAACGCACTGGCAGCCAGCTCAACCGCTGCGCCAGTCGAAGCCGCCTTCATCTCCGTCTCAAGACCCTTCATGGCCTCGGGGTTAATGTCAAAGATGGACACCTTATCCGAGGGCTTTAACTTGGATTGCAGGTTCTTGGCCATTTGGTAACCCTGTGTACTCCGGTTAGGGCCCGCGTATAGTTGAAGTCAAGGTCAACTTACCATCTGTCCAAGACCGACAAAGGCATAGTTATCCAGTCGTCGTGCTGAACTGGCAAAGCCTCGTCGAAGCACAAGGCTTCCAAGTCGTGTTGAAGGTCTCATGGTGTGTATGTATAAGGGTATATATAACAAGGGAGAACAACAGCAAAGAAGGCACTGGGGATTACACAAGAGATCAAGTTGTTGAGTTGAAAGAGAGAAGCACAAGATATATGGAAGCAAGAGAGCTCTCAATCGATGTTGTACGTGGGGGGGAGTGGTTACCCGAAAGAGAGCCGGCCATTGCCGCACATAGCCAGAGAGCTACCGAGTTAGGTTCACGACGCGGGAGTTGGAGATGATGGAGAGATTCATCGTGCGGGGAACACGCGGGGGACCGAGTGCGCTAAAACATGGAGCCGGAGTCGCTAGAATTCCGTTGGTTCTAGGAGACTTTGCCGCTGTGACCCGGCAACCTCAGGTCCCTGCCACGGGTCAACGCTCCTCGGCATCGGCTACTCAGCATCCAAGGCATCAGATTGATGGATACATATCTTTTGTGTGTTATTTTTTATTAGTGTTTTTCTTGATATCCTTATATAGGTAGATAGTCCGATCAGAGTCATTACAAAACGCCTCTTCTCCAGCCCGCCCCTCCTCCACGGGCATCCATCAACTTCAATACGTTCGTCCACTAGCCGTCCCCCATCTCAATCTCTTCTCTAGAAGTGAACCGGTCAAATAGAAACCTGAATTCGCCAGCCTATCTAGTGCTTGCGGTTTCGAGGGTCAAGGGGGTATGTGCAAGGGAAAAGGTTTTGGTAATAAAGTAATAAGAAAAAAAAATAGCATAGTGTTGTGGTATAATGGGAGAGGTCAAGGTGAAGGACATATAGGTAGGTAGGACGTCGACGAGCGTGTTACTCTGTAACATCTCGCCCTGACAAGGGGTAATGGGTAGTGATCCGTGAACAAGACACAATGACACAAAAAACAAACAACCAAAGACAAGAACCGCGCCGATCCAACCGCCCATCCCATATTGCAGCCATGGTCGTAGTGGAACCACCCGAATCCTTGGGTCAAAGATTTGGGTTCCGAAGACATGACATTCGTAGCTTAGATAAAGTTCATGAGCCAAGGGACAATGGCGCTGCGACTGGTTAGCAATCATTCATTCAGATATTCGGAGGCACAAATGTCTTACCCAACCGCAACGGTGGCACCCAGTCCGAGCAGTGCTCGGTTCTTGACCTTTTCTTTCCGTAGCTCAGCCTCTGTCTTGACCTTCTTTGCCCTGGGCTGTTCCTCTTCTCGAGTCTCTTCGGTCTTGTCGGCGGCGTCCTTGTCGCCTACTGAGATATCGGCAGCCTTTCGCTTGCTCTTCTTCGCAGAAGGAGGAGCCTCTTCCGTCTCGGGCGCCTCTTCTTGCGCCTCTTCACCCTCAACATCGGCCTTGGCCTGTTGCTCCTCCTCCTTGTTCTTCTGCACCATCTCCTTGGCAGCCTCCATCATCTGGGCAATCTCCTCAGCGGTGGGCGGCTCGCCAGCGGTGGGCAGGGGAAGCTCGACCTCGGTCACGGTGTGCTTGGTCTCAATTCCGGCCGCATCGGTTGAAACATCCTCCTCCACGTGAACCTTGACCTTGGGCTCCTCCTCCTTGGGCTCAAGAACGATGGCGGGCTCAAACTCGGTCGACTGCATGACAATGTCCTCCTGCTTGGTCTCCTTGGTCTCGCCGTTGACAAGATCGGTCTTCTCGGTGATGGTCTCAACGGCCTCGACCTTGGTGCGGAGGCTTCGCTTTCGGGGCGATGCAGCTGCGCGCCTCGTGGTCTTGGTGGGGCTGGCTGAGCGGCGAGACCGAGTGCTTCGAGGAATGGCAGACGGAGTAGGAGGAGCCAGTGTAGGCTGTGACGACTTGACCGGGTCAAACTTGGGGGGCGCCGTAATGTTCTTGGGCGGCGAATCCGCGGTGCTGGTAACGGAGATCTTGGCGGGATCGAGCAGGGCGCGGATCCAAGGGGTAATCTGATACTCGTCGGCGAGGGCGAGAGCCTGCTCCGGGGGGATCCAGATGTTTCCGGCCGTCTCTTCGGGGCTCGTAGTCGCAAGAGACTTGATAAACTTGCGCTCGGCTTCCTCGTCGGCCGCTTCGGCGTATGGGAAGGTGGCCTTGAACATGCCGGTGGCCGAGACGTAACCGTCAAAGCTGCGGCGCATCAGGAAGTAGCTGTTAGGACTCGACTTGAAGATGCCCGAGACGATGCCCTTGGGCAGAGGAGCCCGCAGATGGGCGTAGTCGAAGACGCCAAGAGACGTCTGCTCAGCCTCACCAGTGCCGACCATCTTAGGTGTCAGCTTGGTTTGTCCGAGGCGTCGGCGCGCAACCAGATCCGTATCTACAAAACAAGGGTGAGCCTGCAAATTCGCGACATCGAAGCAGGTGGGTGGTCTATACAATCCGGGATGTCCTCCATCATGAGAGGGTTGTGCTTCGCAGGAAGCATGCGCTCGGTGTTGGGGGCCATCTTGTCCAATTGCTTCTCGATCGCGACCGATCCGTGTTACCTCTGGGTCGACAAAATGAATCGAAATCGCGGGACTCGACGTGGTATATCGACGCGCAAAGGAGAGTAAGATGAGGAAGAGAGCCCGCGAAGCTAGAGATGGCGCGTCAGATGGTGAAGGTGAAGAGAGTTGGGCGCAGAATTGCTCGCAATCCGGGCGACGGGCCGGGGGGAGGGTTTGGCCTTTTCGACGTACCGTGTCAACGCAGGGCTTCAATTCATTCAGGGAAAAAGGTAGGCCTTGAAGAACGGACAATCGCGCTTCAGGCGAAAGAGTCTGGGAGGGAAAAGGCCAGCGGTAACGGTGCTTTGGCCGGAAACAGAGAGGGAGCGAAGAATGAAGAAAGTAAAGCAGATGAGGGTGAAAAAGGATCGCGACAGGCTCGACGAGGGAAGAGCTGAGACGGGAATCCAGTCGCGCAAATTACATGCTGGATAGCGTTGAGGGTTTTAGCGGGCGGCCCTGTTGTGCGGATTCGGCGGCCCAGGTACGTACCGAAGACCCGAAGGGGACTAGCTCCGCGTGCAGGAGTGGGGTGCTGCGAGATATAGTGGTACTTACATTGTCACACAGTTCACTCGCAGCGTCAGGTCTCCTGTTAATGGCGCGGCCAGATTACCCCATTAACACGCCAAACTTGATGGACACCTGGCTTGACATTACCCGATGGGTTCCAGTGCCATCTGGTTAGTGTGTACGTACCTCCTTTCTTGTGCAGCTCATTTTCACAGCAAAAGGAGCCACCACTTATTGGCTTTTATTGCTTGATGGGCGCTAGACGGCGTCAAATAATTCTATTCCCAGCTCGCCTCTTTCCCCCTCGTTCCCATGGATGCCATGCTCGATTCCGTTGGCGCACACGTGGGGGGTTAACGACGGGTTGCGCTGTTGGATGGATGATGGATGGTGTCTGCCGCCCCTAGCAACCACACTCACCCTACCTAGCGACAGCGCCAACGCCAGCGCCGATCCAGGTCAGAGTGAACCACGCCCCCCCAAACAAGTCCCCGGTCCCCCTGGCGTTCGCTGCGCCCGGCGCGCCAGCAGGCGACTGCTCGCCCAGAAGAACGCGGGGAAATGGCATGGGTTTGGGTTTGGTGGCGTTATGTCACAGAGGAGTCGTCATGGAAGCGAGATGCCGAAACATGTCCAGAGACAGAGGTCGCAAGTCTGGCCAAGTCATTGACAGGGCCGAGAAACGGGTGCGACTCGTTGCCAATGGTCTCATTCCGTCTGCTGAGCCCGGCGACAAATGGGCTGCTTATTACAGCCCTACTGCTGCCGAGGTCGACGAATGATGGCGCAACAAGTCACTTATCGCGCGTCTGGCATCGCATGCCGGCGTGCCTGTTTGGGCTGTCCCAGCACTGATCCGATGTTCCAACAGGTCTAGAAGGGGTCCAAAGGGGTTGCCGGCTCGGGACGAGCAGAATGGATGGGCCTCTCTCTTCAGCGATCTTCTCTGCCGTCTTTCTCCCCACGAGATCTCAACCCCGGACCACGCTTCCTTTTCTGACAGACAGTCTTCACATGGAGTTCCCTGCGAGACGTTCTATATGTGCTAGATGCTATCGTCTCTATATCGCTGAGGTCTCCGATTTGTCGAGGTGCATTCGCATAGCGGCGAGGGGCGAGTCAATGCATGAGGATCCATTCGTCCTGTCATGCGCCCACTGCTGAGCTGCTGCGGTACGCGGGGAAAGCACGCAGTGCCAATTGAGTGCGTTACTTGCTATAGGTGAGCGAGGATTGACAAAAGTATTCTTAGGCCAAGAATGGTAGAATTGGTTGGAGTAATTTGAATTGCTTGCAGAAAGATGAACGAAAAGCACCCAACTCCTCCTATTCAACTAGCAGTGCTGCAACGAACTACCCTGGCCTAATACCTAGGCTATCTCGATGCTGCAATCCATGTCTCAGTTGCAGTTGCGAGTACCCAGCTCCTGCTCACACAACCCAGAGGCTCAAAGCCACAGCCGCCACAACCCCCCCGAAAACAAGCCTCACCCTCTAGGCTATCCTTCGCCAGCCCAACCCCTGACGAGCACATCTCCATACCAACAGCAGCCATTGGCGACTCGTCCGTATTCAAACGCACCAAGCCCAATCAACATTCGCGAGTCAGCCTCCTGAAACCCCACCAGGCGATGAGGATACCTGGGTAGCGACCGCCAAAGCCAGAGCCCACCCTAGCACCTACAGTAGCCAGCAGAGGAACACCGCCTGGAAAGCCCCTCCATCGTCACCGCAACAAGCAAGCAACCTACCCAAGCCCCTCCAAGGCCCAAGGACCAAGCTCACCTCTCCCCTGCTTCAACGAGTAAGCTTCTTCTCCTTTCTTCTCCCCCTCCTCCTCTCCTCTTTCTTTTTCTCTACCCCAACCTTCACTTCCTCCCTCTACTATATCTTGAGCAGCCATTCACAGCTGCTGCAGCCATCTCTCCTCGACCTCAACCTCTCGGTGCTCTCCGCTCTTCTCATATCCCCCGCCTTCCTCCAGCCTCGCCCCGCTCGCCCACCATGGCTTCTCACGATGACGATACCATGCCCGAGGAGACTCAGGGCTACAAGCTCTCCCAGCCCAAGCAGAGTCTGGCTGAGTACCAACAGATGGGTAGGTGCAGCAGCTCCCAATACCCCGACTTCCGCCCCAACCTATCGTCGAGCCTCTGAGGCACATGCTCCTGTCCCATGTCGCACCGCCTTGCAACCTTGCACCAATATGACATGGTGATTTGATGCATTTTTGCTATGCGTAGCTCTCTGGCTCAAGCAGAGCTATGTCAGAGCGCATAAGCTGTACTTCGTTCTTGGATTGTCTGGCTCAGCTTCCCCTCAGCGCAACACCAAGCATCCTGCTTACCGCTTCTCCCACGCCACCCCTCCAAATCACTGGCCTGCTCAATGCTAACATTCCTTTTCTCAAGACGCTGGCGATGAGTCCCTGCAGCGATACAAGGAGTCCCTCGGTCTCGGTGGTGGCACCGACATCTCTGACCCCAACGACCCCCGAGTCTGCATCATCCTGTCCCTGACCATGGACTCTCCCGGCCGCGACCCCGTCACCATTGACCTCTCCACTCCCGGCAGCGAGAACACCCTCAAGGACAAGCCCTTCACAATCAAGGAGGGAGCCAAGTTCACCATGAGCGCCAAGTTCAAGGTCCAGCACGAGATCCTCAGCGGTCTCCACTACGTTCAGGTCGTTAAGCGAAAGGGCATCCGGGTCTCCAAGGACTCTGAGATGATTGTGGGTTTTCCTGGCAGCTTCTGAGCTAAGCGGCATGCTGACACGCTGTACAGGGCAGCTACGCTCCCAACACTGACCGACAGACCACCTACGAGAAGAGATGTAAGTCTTACACCGTTGCTGCGCATACCCAGCCATTGACACCGCCACAGTCCAGGAGGAGGAGGCCCCCAGCGGCATGCTCGCCCGCGGCCACTACAACGCCGTCTCGAGCTTCGTGGATGACGACAAGAAGAAGCATCTCGAGTTCGAGTGGAGCTTCGACATTGCCAAGGACTGGTAGGCCTTTATAGGGCACTAAGGCACGACCTAACAGGTTTGGGTCGCGTATCCTTAGGAATCGCACATAAACAAATACCACAAGCCATGAGATAATGAGATACCTGAACATTGGATAAGGACGCAACACACAAAAACCCACATAAAAAGAGAAAATCGAGGATCGGGGCCGGGGATGGGGATGGGTGGATGCTTTGTTTCTATCATCTAACTCGTCGCTGACGAGGCAATACTTCAACCTCACTTCCGAGTCTCGAGACTCCGAGGAGGGAAAAAAATCCGATATGCATCAAGCTCTATTTGCTATGCAACAACTCTATCTACCGCTCGGGTCCGTCAATATGCCTACTCAAAGGATCTGGTATCACATCGTTGTAAAATGTCATCAAGCCCAAGCTGGTCTGGCTTCAGGCGGTGTGGTGTATATGTATGTATGGGTTGCTCAGAGGAAATAGTCTGGCAAGGCATTACCGTCGGCAGACTTTTCGTTCCCGGGCTGCAGCTCCTTATGCATGTCGTTCTCGGGGGCGGCTGCAAAGACGTTGAAGAAACGCTCCCCTGTATCGCTGACCTCGAGGACGCTGGCCATGTTGCCGCAGCGGTAGCAGTAGTTGGGGGCGCTCCAGACGGTGCTGAGCCGGTCGTCGTAGAGCACCTGGAAGCCCTCCTGGCAGAGCTGGTGGGCCCTGAGGATGTGCGACATGTTGTTGACGGCCAGGAACTTCTTAACCACCTGGGCTCCAAATGTGTAGCCAGCACCTCGCGGGGAGAGGGAGAACTCGTCGCGCTCGGGGTCGGGGTCGGACCAGACGAGGTCGGCCATGGGGCCTTCGTGGGGAATCTCGCGGAAGCGGTCTATGATTTTGATTTGGTCGATGGAGTGGATGGAGGGGGAGAGGCCTAGACGTCGTATTAGAGCTGCTGCAGAGCAGACGCGGGCTTGAAACTGACCTCCGTGGACGCAGAATATTTGGTCGTTGATGACGACACTCAAAGTCAAAAAGTCAAACATGTCGGTAAAGTAGTGCCACACGTTGGCGTTGCCGTACTTGCGCGAGCACTCGGTGTAGAAGCCATATGACTGGGTGACGCCGCGCGACTCGTGGTTCCCGCGGATCAGATGCACGCGATTGGGGTATCGTAGTTTCAAACACACAAGCAGCGAGATGGTCTCTACGCTGAACATGCCGCGGTCGACATAGTCTCCTGTTCCCCGATGGTGATTAGCCAGAGGGTTGTATTTCGTCTCCTACTAGGGCGATTACCGAGGAAGAGGTAGTTTGTGTCGGGGCAGTAGCCGCCGATGCGAAAGATCTCGATCAGATCAAAGAACTGGCCGTGGATGTCGCCGACGACGGTGATGGGGGCGCGGACGTGGACGACGTTGCTCTCGCGCATTAGAAGTTCCTTCGTCTTTGCGCAGATGGCCTCGATGACGGACTCGGCGAGAAGCTCCTTCTTGTACAGGCGCGAGATGCACTCGTCGAGGTCGACGGATGCTGTTGCGACCCGGGGATATCAGCCTGCGAGCTCTAGGGGCCCTTCGATGGCGGGGGCGGGCGCTTACATGGTAGCCCAGGCATTGTGTGAGGTACGGTACGTATGTGCGGGGAGGAGGAAAAGGCGACCGGGAGGTTCAGTTTGGGAAGATGGTCGTGGGTATCGAGGGGACTCGTGCGCCCGGAGTCATTAAGGCTGACGGCGGCGGCGGCTCCTGGCGGGGATGATGTCTGGAGGAGAGCTTGGTGGTTGTACCAACATGATCGATCGGAGACGAAGCGGGACAGGTTCACATGGGGGACGCGCGCGCGGAGAGAGGAAGGCGGTCGAGAGCGAGAGCGGCGTGAGGGCCTAGAAAGAGTATCGCGACATGACGAAGGGAGCGAAAGAAGCGATCATGTCGAAGCACGGGCGAAGGAGGTTTACTTGTTAGGGCGGTGGAATGTTTAGCCTAGTGTCGTGCGAATTGCTTAGTCGTCGCTGATCACAGCTCGGCGGGAAAAAATGCCCGGCCGAGCTCCCCCACACTTTGACACCACCATCGGCAGATGGTAGATGAGAGCTGGAACTTGCCGGTAGTTGATGGCGAATCCAGTGCTTGTATGGATCTCTGTTGCACTCGGGCTGACTGTTATGAGGCTGAGAAGAATACTGTTCAAGTTCAGGGAAGGTGAGTGATCTGTTTTATCCATATTCAACATCTCCGATATCATGAGGGCAGTTTCGTGGGCAAAACACCACACTGTTTTCTACATACCTACCCGGGTGATGGGGGGTTCAGGACAGTGTGGGGCACGGCTTGCTTAGGGCTGTTTTAAAGAGCAAGTCTATTTTATGATAATATTCTGGCTTTATGATGGAAAATGAATATACTAACCTAAGAGAACATATCTTGAGATTAACAGGGCTATGATAGATTGTTATAGCCCCTAACATTCTAGTATTAGGCTTGTAGAAATAAGAGCTGTTCTTTCTTAAGATCTTGCCTCCTTAACATTCTGGCTTTATGCTACAGTGCGGAATATATGTCTGAAAACCCGGGTAGGTATTCCAGCGTCTTTTGAAACCCACCAACCACAGCTCCTATATAGGTGCGTTAAGAGTATGTATGATCAGAGTTCTATCTCGAACCTTGATCATCACCTCAACGGCCCCCCACAGTCATGAAATACAAGCTGCCCGTCACCGCGTCTACATTCTTCGGCGCACCAAGATACAAAATATCTGTGCCATCGGATCTCATCATGGCCTGCAGGCGCTGCACGCCCTTGCCCGTTACTGCCTTGAGCTCGTTGTTCGTCCACCCCGAGCTGCCAGTCTTTTCAAGAACCCAAGTACTGCCGCCAGAAACACAATAGTAGATGCGAACGGTTGTGTCGTCGTGCGTTATGCCGATGGCGGCGCTCGTATTCTCGCCCGAGAAGACCAACTCGCGAGCCCAAGGGTTCGCTGTGCCAAAGGTCGCCCTCGCGCGGTGGACTTGCCATCCCTGATAGGACTTTGGGGCGAAACGGTATGCGATGTTGATGTGGACCTCGCCAGCTGCGCCCTCACCCTCATAGAGGGCAAGCTTTGCGCTTTGGAACGCTGGGACAGGCGTGGCACCGGTGTCTCCGTCGTAGGTCTCACCAGATGTGAGGGGCTGGAAGACGATGTCCTTGGTCTCCTGAGTGATGGGCAAGGTGACTGTTGCTCCAGAGGCGGATCGATACTTGTCCGACGAAGGCGTATAACGCACATAGCTCCCCTCATGGCGGACTCCAGAGGCTGGGAACTTGGCCCATTCCCACTGAAGATGAACGTCACCGTCCGAAGAGAACTGGATATCATCGGGATACACCGAGTAGCCTTTTCTGTAGGCAAATATGCTGATTCGGGCCCATTTCTTGGAAGAAGTCGTATACTTGTAAAGATATCCACCTCTGGCTGAGCCATCATTGCTCGACTGCCCTCGGACAATCATCCAAAGGTTGCCGTCAGCGTCACGCTTCACCACGGGATACGTGACCCGAAGAGTGTGGTCAGGCATCTCTGAGCTGCGATCCACGAGGGTTGCGCTGTTGGCCGAGGAAGAGCGGAAGTAGTTCCATGGCTCGTTGTGCATGCTAGTGAAGACGTGAACATAGCCATCTCTATCAACAGCAATGCTCGGAGTGTTGTGGCCGTTGTCGTCGAGGAACTCGGCGCACTCTCCACTCGAGGTCTTCAGACAGTCCCGCGAGATGGCACCGTTTGCCTGAGCACGACGAACAACCATGACATTGTGGTTGGCTTTCGATCCCTCCGGAGGATTGCGCAGGTAGGACAGCCACTGGTAGCCGTTGAACTCGTCGAGGGGATTCCACCACGCCGACTGGCTGTTGACGTCGACTGCCGAGGAGATGGTGACGAGGGTGCCAGGGTTGAAGGTGGCAGAGACAGAACCTGCCAGAAGGCAAGCAAAAGAGATGGAGGCCCTCATATTGACGACCTGATCAGACCAAGACGTATAGGTGAGGAAGAAGGAGGTCAAACCTCACTCATGGCAGCGCTTCATGTGTTTATATACTCATCTCTTGTGACGCCTCGGCTATGTATGAATGCGGACCTCTCGGAGTTGAAGTAACATGATGATGGTCGTATGAATGGATACCGGGTGGGGTCAGATGCAGGAGTTTCATCACGGTGATAATTAACCTTGAAGGTGATGTGGATGCCAGGAAGCATAGATATCTGAAGATATCATATCATGCTTGGGTCAACCACCAAGCTTTGAACTACCACTGTCACAGTTTCGATGATCAGTAACGGTAAAAAGTAGGGGATAGGATAGCAAAATAAAAGAGAGAGCTTCAAAGTTTAAAGCATGCACAACTTATGGGACTCAATTCAGATAAAGCTCCGGGTGCATGGCCGACGGTGGTGGTCTGGATGGCGTGTCGAGAGCGGAACCCCGGACTGAAGCCCTATGCCTACAGGAGATCCGCCTTGACGGATAATTCCAGGTAAATCGAAGTGATAGGTGACAGGTGGGATATTGTAGGCCTATGGGCCCAGGATGGGGGTCAAGTCAGTCTTGTTTCTCATAAGAGTTGCCCGCTTGGGTTGTGGTGTTACAGGCAGTGTCTGTCCTTATTGTAGAGTGTTTGCAAGGAGATTCCATATATACTTCCTGTGGTATTGAATCGTGATAAATCTGTCGGTAGTCTATGCGAACGTGGGCTGTGAACGCAAACAGTCTCGAATGAGGTTTGACTGTTATACTATGCAGACACGGGCGCATCGTTTGGGTACCCAGTAAGCGAATTGTCCTTGATGGTATGTTTGGTACCAGTTCAACTCAAATTCGATATAGCAAACCAAAGATGTTGTTCATACGCATTCAAACAAATGAAAAGAATTGGGTCTCTTGGCCTGTTTGCTCACCAAAAAGAAAAATTGGGCCATCATGTCAAGATTAGGCTCGGAAAAAGAGTCTCTCCCTCGAGATGAGATGCCTGAAGTTTATTTTATCGCATTGTTTCGTTTTACTCTGACTCTGACTCGGCAGGGACCTGGTCCGTGCGCACGCGACAACCTCAGCATCGGATCTCGACGACCCAATGAGTGGCATCGCCATCTCTGTTACTCAGGCTGCAACGGAATCCGCCTCTTCACCGACCCGAGGGCTTCAATAGAATCACTCTAAGCCCTCCGAGGATCAACTGGATGAGGCCCCTCTGAGCGTCCCCCCCGCAAGCAAGCCCGTGCAGGTTCCGCCGAGGGGGTCTTTTCGCATGTCGCGTCTGCGCGCTGCTGCTGTTGGCAAGCCTGGGCTGTAGTATCCCGACGCCCTCGCTCCTCGACGCTGTTACTGCTGTTGCTGCTCTCCAGCCACACCGAGGACTCTGTTGTGAAACCTATCACAGCGTCACATGAGCCTGGCCTCAGATCAGACCGCCCGCCCAGCTCTCTGCTCTGTCCTGTCGACGTCGGCGCGGAAACCGTCTTCGCGCCCGACCAACTCGCTGACAAGGCTGTCGTCGCTTTGCCTTTGCCATCCATCCGCCTGTATTATAGACGCCACCACCTTGCTTAAATTTCGGGCATAGCATTTCTTTCTCGCCGGGAATTCGCTTGGCTTGACTGCTGTCGCTTCCTGGTACGTTTGAGTTACATCACCCATCATGCCCGACTCGGCCCCAGGCCAGACACGGCCAGACGAGGCTCGCTGTTATAACTGCGGCACCTCAGGCCATTGGGCTATCGCATGTCCAGAGCCTACTCGAGAAACTCCAGCGTAAGTGGTCCAAAGTATGAGTCACAGCGGCTGTACGCTGCTAACTATCCTGCAGAGGTCTTGCGGCTTGGAGGAATGCCAACACTTCGGGCCAAGGGGGTCATAAGGAGCAGCATGGAGGTTCGAAAAAGTCCAAAGGACCCATCATCACCAAGTACGCCCCTACTCCAGCTCCAGGGTCAGTTGTGACCAGATACGGGCCTCCGCCCGGCTATGGTCCTCCGCCCGCGCCTTACCCCGGAGCTCCCTCCTATCCTCCCCAGTACCCTCCATATGGATCTGCAGCTCCCGGCTATGCGCCTGGCTACGCACCTCCGGGTTACCCGCACTCATACCCTCCGCCCTCATACGGCGGTCCGCCTCCCGGTCTCCCGCCTCCTCCCGGCCCATCTGCACCATATGGCCCTCCACCACCTCAACCAACTCAGCCGCCAGGACCACCACCCTCATACTCACGACCATATGGTCCTCCACCAACTCCCCGTCAGGATCATGCGCCCTACAGCTCGCACCCACCCTATCAGTCATATCCTCCGCCCACGCCCCCGCCATACGGAC
>SSHR01001124.1:40309-55820 GCA_006518225.1 Fusarium neocosmosporiellum | reverse complement strand
ACGAACAAGCAGCTAACACAGAAGCAGAACTGCAAGGAAGAGTGGTTTCATCTCGAGTGCGTCGGTCTCGCCGAGGTGCCCGCCCGGACGACGAAATGGTACTGCCCTGAATGCCGGGTGCTACTCAACATTGGCGAGAAGGGCGAGGTCAGTGCAAGGGGTGTCAAGATGTAGGAGCGCGACAGGAACGATGTTGGGAAATATCATACAGGTTGATTTTGGAGTTCAGAACGGTACGATTTAGGTCGAATGGTCTGGATGCTTGATGTTTTAGGGGATGTTCTGCAAGGATCCTACGAGAGAATGATACCCGAATGATTTGCTCTTTGTCGGTTCACCAGTCGGGCCTGTCTAGCAACCATCACCAAGCCATCGCCACGCCCACATTGAGGCCTCTCAAGGGTCAATAGGAACCACAATCTTCAACGAGGCGTGATTGGTTTAGTGGTAAAATTCTCCGTTGCCATTCGAGTAACGTCGGGGAGCCCTGGGTTCGATTCCCAGATCACGCATAGGACGTTATCTTTTTGAGAGTTGCCGCAGTGAATAATTCTTTTTGCTGATCATGCTTCTTTCTTGGGTGTGTGTTCCCATCAGTGGGTGTTGAGACGGGATGAAAGGAGTGTGTGGGTGGGTGTTGCTGACAAGACCCTACACAACTTGAAGGCAGACGCTGTCTGTCTAGCCAGTTGTTTGCTCAACTCGAATTGCAACTGCCTCGTCAATTTTCAATACCTACGTCAGCTTCCATATAGGGTAATTTCATTGGTATTGAAGAGAGCCCGAAGGTTGGGGTGACCGTCGTCCTAAGAGTACCTTGAACAGTTGATGAGTTTCACAAAGGAGAGTTCCAGAGTGGGAACATACCTGAGGTTTCAAGGGTGATGGTGCCTGCTTCTCTACCCAAGGTGATTGATCAGCATGTTTGAAAACCATATCGGCTGTCGATTCTCCAGGAGCCCGAGAAGAATCGGGCCGGGATGACTGGGTAGCAGGTGGTAGTGGTTGGAGATAAAATCAAGCACGGTCGGTCGATAGTCGACCAAAGGACCAGTTGTTTCTGATATCAAGAAGATATTTCTCGACATCGAGGCTGAGTTGGTATCTCGTTGCCCAGCGCATCGCGCCCTTGGCTTGCTCATAGTAGTGATGCGCCGAATAATATTATGTAGATCGGCAAAAAGAAAACCGCTGCTTAGCAGATCAAAAAGGAAGATCTCCGGTACAGGGAATCGAACCCTGGGCTCCGCGGTACTATTCCCTCAGGTTATGAGAGCGCGAAATGTTAGCCACTACACCATACCGGATGAACTGGCTGTTGTTGACAACTGGTCTTGACGATTCGAACAAGTATTCGGCTCAGGCTATGATCGCACCGGTTCTGTTTGCTTTGTCGCATTGCTGAAGATCAGAGACTTGATATGCAACAAGCTGCGTAGAATCTGAGGCTTCGAAGGCCCAGGAACACATGAAAACCTAAGCCCTGCGGGGATAGAGTTAATGCATGGCGGACCGCCACACTTCATTCAAGAAACACTGGCGGTAACTTTCGTTAGCTGGATCACGATCTGCCGCAACCCACTTGCGGTGGAAAGCAATTGCATCATGCTAGTTGCTGAACTCCGTATATCCGTATTTATAAGTGAGGAGAATGGTGGGCGGAGTAGGTAGCCAAGCTGCTCCTCTTCTCGTCAGACCTGTCAGAAAACAACCTTGCAACAAATTCGCGATGGCAAACATACCTGAAAGATATATACCCCAATACGCAAAGGAAGACAATTGGGATGATCAAGAGCTCCAAGACTTTGTGACGAGTTTCTATCGCCTCTCTGATAACCATGAGGAGAATCAGCGATGGGTTGACTCATTCACGGACGATGCGAACGTACAGATTGGCGCCGACAAGGCGCGAGGGTCTGGAGGTTAGTCAACTGGTCTCAACCAGGTTGACTATCATGTGCAGCCGACAAACTGTTGAGATGTTGAGCTGACTGGCGAATACACAGAGATCCCAGACTTCCGCACTCGGATGTGGGCGCATATCCAAGAGCGTGAGCACACAGTGCTCAAAGTATTCCCTGGGAAATTCACTGGATCGGACGCATCGGAGCGTGAGTGTATGCTGCTCGGAGAAGCGAGCTTCTTGACGCGAGATGGGAGAACCATCGAGGCGGGTTGGTCGGCGCATGCGGTGGTGAGAAGGGTCCAGGGCCAGTGGAAGTTTGCGCAGTACCGAGTCTGGGTGCAGAACGAATAGGCCGACACCTGTTATGAACTCGCAGCAGTTGAAATTGTGCATAGTCTGGGTTGATCAACTTTGATGGTATTCCGAGCCTGTGCCTCTGTTGAGAAACCTGTCCAACCCGATACGTCATGGCAGTCCCGTGGGATAAATGCCGGGAAGGAGTTGGGGACTTGTGAAAGCCCATGCCGACGCGTATCTTGCCCGTGGTCGAATGGCAAAGCCCCGGATCAGCACGCCGATTAACGGAAAGCTCTGGCAGGGGAATCGACAAGTCCCGAGCAAGGTCAGATGAAAAAGGCTAGCAGCACACCCGGGGGCGTCATGTCGTCAACATGGCATCGTCGCAACGTTTCTGGGGCGCTCCAGAGTTCACCGTCCCTTGCTTTCCCACGCTGCCCTCCTTCTGCTCCGGCGCAGACACACCCACGGCCTCCCACGATCTGCTCATCTGGGATATCGCCCCCCTGGAGATGAGAGGCACAGCAAGGTTGATGGCGTAGATGGCAGGGCTCACCTGACCCGCGGTCACGGCGTAGAATCATGTGGCTTGGATTGGGTCGGATGGTGCAGCCTGGACGTCTGGGGGGAATGATGGCGGATCATTGATGACTTGATGACTGTGATGACTATTGCGTACTTGCCCGATTCGAAGCGACAGTCAAGTTGGTGTCTCCTTCCACTTGTTGGATCAAGAAACGTCGTCATCAACAAGCTTCGCCTTCAACACCTCAGACCCAGAAACCTGTTATGAACTGGGCGCGTAACTGGGCATGATAGCCTGCGACGTGGTTCATCATGCCCGCCGCTTCGGCCAGGCTCCCTGGGGGAGGGCCGGATTCGTACCCATCCTTCAGCGCATGAACCCCCCGCGTCGGCCGGCCTCGTCCCGAGACTCGCATCGCGGGAGCTGGAACTGGAGCTGACCAGACGTCCAGAGCCATGCGCCTTTACCGCCTGCTGAGCCAGTCTGACCTGACTGTGTTATTAGTGATTCAACCAGCTAGCCATCGGGTGCCAAAAAGGAGAGTCGGAACCTTCTGTTGAGCTAGAATGCAGCGGTTCGGCGTGCCTGACAGGATGAGCCACGCAGATCCGGCTGGCTCTGATATGTACCCGGCCTTGCCTTATCACTTCCCGCGGAGGCTGAGGTACCTCTGCCTGCCAGGTCCCTTATCATGTACAACCTCAGCCAGCCTCCACCCATCCCAAACCGCCCGGCGCTAGAACAACCTCGGGCGGGTTCGCTATTTACAGCCCAGGGCATGTGGTCCCCTGCTTGGCTCCCCGACACCCCCCGTAGCGCTCTCCCCTCAGTGGACCAAGACCCCGCGTCACTGGATGAGGTGTCAATGGCCGCGGGTTGGGATGAATGAATGAATGGATGGGTGGACGTCCATAGCTCCGGGCTGCTTTACACCATGGATCCACGGCACGGCCATGCCATGCGTCTCGGGGTGACTCCCATGTCTTCAGTTCCAGGTCCAAGTCAACCAACTCTCTTCTTTCATTTCCATACTCTTCCATGACTCTACGATAAAGCATCAAACAAGCGCATGACGATTTTCTTTATTCCCAACTCGAAACGATCTTTGGTTCCTCTATTTCCTTCTTTTTTTCTATCCAATATTATAGACTGAAGCGACGAAGCTGGCCTACGCCGCTGCCCAACAAACTCCCGCACCCGCACCCCGCCCTTGCTCTCATTCACAATCACTCACTGCACTGACCTGACTGCAGCGGTACTTCCCCTGCTGTTACAGTACTGTAATCGACCCCTCGATCTGTGCGAGTCGCAGTCGCTCACTGCTGGCTCTCTCTGGCGTCATCGCCTCTGATTCTCGACGCGACACAAGACACAGACTTTGAATCTAGCCAAGTGCCAGCGTCACCTCGACTCTGTCTGAGTAAATCGATTTGACGCCTCCTTTTTGGCAACTACGTTCTGCGGAAACGCGAACGCTTTAGGGGCAGGAAACTGCTCCGACGCTTCTCCAAATCAGTTGAATGCCTTGTATGTTTGTACCTCTATGTCCCCTCCCCCATTATTCCGTCTACCTACCTATCGCCTATCCCGCCCCTGGACCGCGCCTGGTCCTTGACTCCCGTCCTGCAACCTGCTGCCTTCTGTTTGCCGGGAGAGCTGACCATGACTCTTTCTCTAGCCTCCAAGAAGGACAGGAAACATGCCAAAGAAAGTGGCGGCATTGCCGCGGCCGTGACAAAACAAACAGCTGGAAAGTTCGCGTGAGTCCCTCCTTGTCCGCATGACTTGCCTCTTATCATAATAAGTACCTGGCTGACCCGTTGCATGTAGCAACAGCAACAACAGCAAGGACAACGGCAGCACCAACACCAACAACACCAGCAGCGGCGCCAGCAACAAGAGCAAGAGCTCCTCCACCTCGGTCGCTTCCACCCCCCCGGCCGATACCCCCGAAATCCAGCCTTCTTCCGGCCCTGACAATGTCAACCCCGCCGTCTCCCCTATGCTGGCTGCTTTGTCCACCACTCCAGTATCTGCAAGCACAGCACCGAGTATGAATAATGAATGGATGAGGAGCGGCATGGCCGGCTCCCCAGGCAACCTCATCAGTATCATGGGCGATTCACCTCCTACTCAGCCATCTTCTTATGAGGACCCCAGTCGACTGCATCACGGATGGGCTGCCCAGCGACCTTACATGAGCCCTTCTCCTGCATCGCTGTCTCCCCCAAGTCATGGTCGACGACCCTTGAGTTTTCAGATGGACGCCCAGTATCAGTCACCCGAGACTCCACCACCGAGTACGCATTATCGTCGTGGTTCCGTTAACTCTCCTTTCCCTGTCTCGAGGATGGGAGGCCAACCTCCACTCCCTCATCAGCCCCAGCCGCATTTCTATGGAGCTCCGGATATCGATCTCAACATGGAATCCTGTTCGGGTATGAAAGCAGGCGAACGTGGCTACTTCTTTGGCTTTGACAAACTTCCCGAATGCCCTGGTTTCCCTGCTAGCCCTAGTAACGTTGTTATTGCGGGCTATGAAGGTGGTCTCGATGTGTACGCTGTTAGCAAGAGAGGCCTCGAGCCTGTGGCAAGTTTAAAGGGGCTGCGTGGAGGTGTCCGCCACGCCAAGATTCTTCCATGGACTCTGGGCAACAATTCGGAGTCGCTTTTCCCTCTTGTGGCGGTGGTCCTTCATGGCCCTGTACTGCCCTCAAGCTCAGCTGGACTATCTACCCAAGATGAGAATGCAAGCCCCAGGCCTGACGGAACGACGAGCCCGCGGTCAGTTTTCGCTCATCAGGATGGATTTCAAGGACGCAAGCCTATCGATGCCTATCAGACTTCTGTCGAAATCTACTCCCTCAAGACGAACCAACCTGTCGATGTGCTTCTCCAGGCGCCCAAGATTCACATCAACCCTGAGATTTCCGTCACAAATCCCATCTTCAGACCTCCCCCGCCCAGTGGTTCTTTCACGATTAGAGCAGACTCTGGAACGCTGGTAGTCTGTTCGGGCGTCACCGGTGAATGCTGGGTGTATTGGCAATTGCTGGAGGAACAGAATGGCCACATCTTTACGTGCGTCGGCAAGATATGGACCAGTCTCCAGCAGAGCCATCGCGGTGAGGTGCCAGAGGAGGCCGATAAGTCGCGCGCTTCGTCCGCAACCCCTCGACCAAACCCGCAAACACCGATTCTAGCCATCAATGGACGATGGATCGCTTACTGTCCATCGAACCCATCATCCCAGGTCTTGCTCGGAGCTCATGTGCCACTGCCAATTTTTGGCAAGGCACCTGGACTCTCCAGTGTCACCTCGCCGCAACTCCCAACGATATCTGCATCGGTCGATCTGCCCATATCAGATAGTGTGGTCAACAAGATCATGCGGGAGACAACCCAGGAGCTGATCCAGGGCGCTAAATGGGTTGGCCAGCAAGGGTGGCAGGCTTGGAACTCGTACTGGAATAAGTCGTCAAGCCCTCAGCTACAGCCGCAACAGGCCCGCTCTCCGCCTCAACACTGGGCTGGAACTCGGTCTCCCCACGGGGACCCCAGCCAGTTCCCGCCCACCCATGGTTCCGCTGGCCAGGCCGTAGCCAAGGAGCCTGGGCTGGTTTCTATCATTGACGCTGAATCGCTCTCTACTTCGTCCTCAATCCACCCAATTGTTACGTTCTCGACACCATTGGGATGCAGTTATCTTTCCTTCTCTCCATCTTCCTTGTCTCTGTTTACGGCTAGTAGCAAGGGAGATGTTCAGACGGTTTGGGACCTCTTGCGTATCCAACATACCAAATCGTCCCCCCTTCAGGCAACGGTTACGCCAAACACGAGCACAGGGCCCCAGGTCCGTCAGATCGCCCAGTTCTCTCGCATGACTGTCGCACGGATCGTCGACGTTGCTTGGACACAGGCGCAGGGCGAGCGGCTAGCCATGGTGACAGAACGCGGCACTGTCCATCTTCTCGATATGCCGTCGAGCGCATTCATGTGGCCCGCTCCGCGCCGTCGCAAAGCGGCTCCTGAGAGCGGTACTGCTACACCAGACCAGACTAATACCGCCGTTTCGTTGGCTACAGGCGCCTTTGGTGTGGCCTACCAGGCTGCAAAACCTTTCGTGGGTCGTCCTCGTCGTAGTAGTGCCAATGTACCTGGCGTTACTGGTAATACTCTCAAGGATTCTGCGGCTATAGGAGGAAGGGTGATTGCTGCCAGCATTAGCTCTTCCCTCGGGAAGACGGGAACTGCGATCAACCAACTTCGACAGACGGGAGAAAACCGTGTGTCCTTGCCACCTAGCTCAACCTTTCCCGCGGCATCCTGTGTGACCTGGATCAGGAGTCGGAGGCATCACAGGCTCTACGTGGTTGGAGGCGGCCTTATGCGGGCGTTCTCCTGCAGGACCCGTCGGTCTAGCGTACAGGCCGGTAGCAGAGTGACACGCGCCAGCAGATATCACGACTATAATGTGCCGGCCTTGCCTAATGATCTTGTTGCTCCGGCTGTGCGACAGATGGTCGACCTGGGCGCTCAAGAGGAGATCCTCGATCTTTCGGATCGTGAAATGGACGCCGGGAACACATTGACACTCAACCCTCGACCTCGTGCGGTTTCCGCAGACCATAACATGGAATCTTCGATCCCTCAGGCCGAGATAGAATCAAGCGCGCCTTACCAGCCCTTCCACACTGATCGGCGGGTAACTCTGTGCGAATATCGGCGAGGCGCAGCAGATCAACTGGAAGCAGTTTCTGCCATTCTAGCCGAGACAAATCTAGAAGAGAATGCATCAAAGAAAAAGAAGAAGAAGGGGCAACCCGTGGAATCAGGCTCATCTCGCGGAGCTTCAAGCGCCGCTGCTTGGGCCTTTGGGCAGGATATTCCCGTGGTGCGACTGGACTTGGGTTTGCCGTTTGTTGCCGAAGAGGAGTACGGCGACCTGGATGATCACCTTGGCCTTCCCCAGTCCGCCATGGAGCGTGTGATGCAGTACGGTGACGAGGAGCAGATTGTGGTGACAACAAGGAGACGCCGTGGAGCTCAGGGCGGAGGCCCAGGGGAGGATGGCTTCTTTGAGGATGACTGTGAGGTCCTCGATTTTGCTGATCAGAGAGTCTAGGTCTTGTTGGTGGCACGACAGTATTTGAGGTGTGTTCGAGGCTTGAGATGCGGACTGCTTGGCTTTGCTGTTTTTCATGCCTGCTATGGGATAGTGTTCCGTTGCTTGAGCTGTTGTCGACAGAGAGCAAAGTTGTCGACATGGGTAGCAAGGGATGTCTGAATTCAACCTCACTCACGGTCTGGATTACTGGAGTTGTCTGATTCTGGTCTGTTGGACACATTGGTAACACGAAAGACACTCGTTATCACGGCATTTGTATAGCAGGCCTTGAGGCCTGAAGAAATAGAAACACATTAGATACCCATTTCTCTGCATTGCTCTCTTTTTCTGTGCCAGTACAAGGATACGGAGGGCCTTTCGTCTTCAGCCGCAAGGTCCCGTGGCATGATTAGATGGTGGACTACTCAGGCAGAGCATGGCCCAGAGATGCCACAATGAATAATTACAAGGTATATCTATCGACGTCTTGGTCGTCTAGTTCGTCTTCTTGGCGGCGGCCTTGGCCTTGGCGGCCTTCTTTTTGTTGCTCCGGATCATGACCATGCCGAGGAAAGAGCCCACGACGGCGCCGCCGAGGAGAATGATGATGACGGGGATGCGGATGGCCCAAACACGGGGAGGGAAGAAGTTCTGAAGCGGGTGGTCGTCATCGACAAAGGGCTATGAGGGTTGTTAGAATACACGCATGCGCGCAAATCGAGACCAGGTTCGACACTCGAGGAGGCGAGGGGCAAGACTCACCATGAGCAGGGTCCAGATGGTGTAGTAAAGGAAGACGACAGAAGCGGCCACGAGCATGGCGAGACCGACGATTTTGTCCAACTGCAAAGGCGAGATCGAGTTAGTCGAGCAAGAAGTTGAAAAGGCGAGGGGTTGTTGGAGATGGCATGGCGCGTAAAGGGGACAGCGTGTAAACCAAAAGGCAGAGGAGCCACTGACCATTGTAATAGGTGCGCAAGGCGAGCGAGCGTAGTTGGTCTGGAAAGAAGAAGGGAGAAAAGAAGTATAAAGAGCGTCTGTCGTTGAAGCCTGAGCCGGTGCTGGGATGAGAGGAGAGGTGGAAGTGGCACGGGGCGGGATGTACCTGTCGAGAAGTCCAGCCTGGCCAAAATTCAGGACGCGATTCAGGAGGTGACGATGCGTGGTGCTTGCTGCGAATTGAGTGGAGCAGGCGCCACATCTCAGCCACGGATGATGTGGCTTGACAGCCTTGCCGGCCTGTGCGTCAACTTTTTTTTCCTGGTTGGTCTCTGGTCGCGCTGCAGCCTCCCAGCCTCAGGCTCAAAGTCAGCGACGACATCCATCTTGGTCGTTGAGGAACTTTCGCTCTGTCTGTCTCCGCAACGCCATCAACTCTAGGAGCAGCGATACCCACTACATCAACACCGCCGCGACTGCGACCCTATCGATGATGGCGTCCGCCGAGGTCGACATCCCCCGTCGCGACCGCGACCGTGACCGCAGCGACAAGCGCGATGGCGACTCGTACCGTCCTGCGAGGGCGCCGCGGTCGCCATCCCCCTCACGAGCCCGTGAGCCGGTACCCGTGCGCACGGAGGAGGAGAAGCAGGCTGCTGCAAAGGCCGAGTACGAGAAGCTGTTGACGATGCGATCCGGCGGTACCTACATCCCCCCCGCGAGACTGCGCGCACTGCAGGCCCAGATCACGGACAAGACGAGCAAGGAGTACCAGCGCATGGCGTGGGAGGCGCTCAAGAAGAGTATCAATGGTTTGATCAACAAGGTCAACACGGCAAACATCAAGCACATCGTCCCCGAGCTGTTTGGCGAGAACCTGGTCCGCGGCCGAGGTCTGTTCTGCCGATCCATCATGAAGGCCCAGGCGGCCAGTTTGCCGTTTACGCCCATCTACGCCGCCATGGCTGCCATTGTCAACACGAAGCTACCTCAGGTTGGTGAGCTGCTGATCCGCCGGCTCGTCATGCAGTTCCGCAAGGGCTTCAAGCGCAACGACAAGGCCGTCTGCCTCTCCTCGACCACCTTCCTCGCCCACCTCATCAACCAGCAGGTTCAGCACGAGATGCTCGCTGGTCAGATCTTGCTTTTGCTTCTTCACAAACCTACCGACGACAGTGTGGAGATTGCGGTTGGCTTCTGCCGTGAGGTTGGACAGTACCTAGAGGATATGCAGCCGTCTATTTCCATGGCCGTTTTCGACCAGTTCAGAAACATCCTGCACGAGGCCGATATCGACAAGCGAACTCAGTACATGATCGAGGTCCTGTTTCAGGTGCGCAAGGACAAATTCAAGGACAACCCTGCCGTCAAGGAGGAGCTGGATTTAGTTGAAGAGGAGGATCAGATTACTCACCGGGTCGAATTGGAAGGCGAGATTGACGTGCAGGACGGACTCAACATCTTCAAGTTTGATTCAGAATGGGAGGAACACGAAGAGGCGTACAAGAAGCTCAAGGCCGAGATCTTGGGCGAAGGAAGCGATGACGAGGATGATGACGATGATGAGTACGACAGTTCGTCCGAGGAAGAGGAGGATGAACAGACCAAGGCCATGGAGATCAAGGACCAGTCTAATGCCGACCTGGTCAACCTGCGCAGGACGATTTACCTCACCATCATGTCTAGCGCCGACCCCGAGGAAGCCGTCCACAAGCTCATGAAGATCAACCTCCCCGCAGGACAGGAGCCGGAGCTACCCTCAATGATCGTCGAGTGTTGCTCACAAGAAAAGACGTACACCAAGTTCTTTGGAATGATTGGTGAGCGTTTCGCCAAGATTAACCGACTTTGGTGCGACTTGTTCGAGCAGGCTTTTGCCAAGTACTACGAAACCATCCACCGTTACGAGAACAACAAGCTCCGCAACATCGCCATGCTTTTCGGTCACATGTTTGCGTCAGACGCCCTTGGCTGGCACTGCCTGTCCGTCATCCATCTCAACGAGGACGAAACGACGTCGAGCAGCCGTATCTTTATCAAGATCCTGTTTCAGTTCATCGCGGAGGAGATGGGTATGCCCAAGCTCAGGGCACGTATGACAGACGAGACCTTGAGGCCCAACTTGGAAGGTCTCTTCCCCCAGGAAAACCCCCGCAACATCAGATTCTCCATCAACTACTTTACGAGTATTGGAATGGGTGCTCTCACTGAGGAGATGCGAACACACCTTCAGAACATGCCCAAGCCAGCTCTGCCCGCCCCTCCTGCTGCCGACTCAGACTCGGATTCGGTATCGAGTTACTCGTCTTATACTGGTTCGTCCTACTCGAGATCACGATCACGATCACGGACACC
Organism: Fusarium neocosmosporiellum; assembly: GCA_006518225.1. Taxonomy (NCBI): domain Eukaryota; kingdom Fungi; phylum Ascomycota; class Sordariomycetes; order Hypocreales; family Nectriaceae; genus Fusarium; species Fusarium neocosmosporiellum. The sequence continues at coordinate 44,690 of SSHR01001124.1, read as the reverse complement.
TCGTCGGGTCGCTGACCGAGGGCGTTCAACTTCGCGGACTCCGGAACGAAGGGGTCGGGGACGCTCATACAGCTCGTCGCGGTCAAGGTCCTACACAAGGTCTGTGTCTGCAAGAGGACGTGGACGCAGCCAGTCTTATTCTGCGAGCCCCCCTCGTCGAGGTCGGCGGTATACTAGTGAGAGCCGCTCACGATCTCCGGCGCCTCGTGGTGGACGTGGCAGAGCACGCAGTGGTTCATACTCGTCTCGTAGCCGGTCGCGCTCTCCTCCGCCCCGCCAAGCTCGTGGCCGAAGAGATTCCTACCCCTCAGAAGGTTGGTCGCCCTCGCCGCCACCTCGTGACAGGCGAAGTCGGTCACGCGATTCGCAACATCGATCTCCTTCTCCCGTGAGGAAGCGGGAATCTCCCCCTGCTGCTAGAAAGCGGCAGAGGTCATTCTCTGGCAGCCCACCACGCCGAGGACGACCGCGCGGAAACGCCGGTCCAAGCTCCTACCGGCGCAACAGCTCCTCCGTGAGCGACGGAGCACGGAATAGGCCAAGGCAATATAGTCGATCGCCTTCGTACGATTCCCGCCCTCCGCCGCCAAGGAGGGCCAAGCAAGAGAGCAGGTCGCCGCCGCCGGTGCGCAACGGGGGTGGCCGAGACTCACAGTCGCGGTCGCCCAGCCCGCCACGACGTGGAGGCAATCGACCTGCCAGTCCTGTGCCCGCCAAGAGGAGACGATATAGCGATAGTGTATCTAGGTCGCCGCCGCCTGTGAAGCGAGGACGGCAGGGAAGTTGAAAAGACGGAAGGGGATGGGAGGTCAATGAGACGATGGGAAAGCAAATCTTAATGGATAACATGTAGTTACTTGAACTGGGCTGCTTTGGGGAGTTGTATCATCAGCGGGACTACCAAAATTGAAAGCTTCTGAGGCCCATTTTCGTTTCGTATCGTTTCTATTGATGGCTGGTGGCTTTGTGACCTTTCCTTTGAGAGATATGTCTAAGAGAGTCTAGTGCAGGACATAGAAATTCGTCGAGGTGTAATTTGAAAGCATTGTTTCGCCTCTGACACTCACTGCAAGGACAATACTGGTTAGCCCTCAAGTGCCAGTCGTGACCTGGTTTCTTAGTGTCAGAAAAGGTGTGAAATTGACCATTACCCTGAACCCTGACACTTTTTTCCCCATCGACTGTGACAGAACAGCCGTAATCTCTAGACTTGAGGGTATCTATGGACCTTTGCGATCCCCGGAAAAGGCTGATTCGGTCCGGCTTTTTGAGATGATGCGTTGGATGGTGTTGTCTAGGCGTTTGATGTTGGTTCGTGGGGTTCATGATGGATACTGCATGCATTGTGCAGTTCGAATACAGCAAACAGCAATGCAACAAGATGAACATATTTCGTTGGGCAATATGAGGCTATTCAAACAGTCAGTTTTTATTATGCTGCGTTCGTTGAAATCCAAATGGGGAGTTACAACTGGACGTTCTCATCAGATCTATACATGCGTTTACAACACCAAATGTGGCATTTAGATAAACAGATGAAAGGGGACGAACGCCAGGAAGAACTGGATATAAATACCACCATAATATGTGATCTCCCAACCCTTCTCTTCACCTCTGACAAGCTCACCTGGTTGAGGTTCAATCAAGTCGACAACACTGAACCACACTGATACACCATCACCAACACTCCCGAGCACCCTGTCAACTGCGGCGTCATGAATGTCATTAACCCACCCACCGGTTTCCGCTGCGTCTGGGGCTGTGTCAAGGGCACCATTAATGGACTCCCCATCAAGCTCACCATGTGGGGAGAGATCTTCCGCGGGGTCGCAGACGCGTTTAACGACCCCGACAGTAAGTATCCCCCTCTACTTACCTACAGTCTTTGTTCTGACAGATATACAGACGCCGACGTGTCTTCGATCGTGACCAGAGCTACCCTCGGTTGCATCATGGCCTGCAACATGACGATGGTCCTCCGACTGAGCGAGTCTCTCCGATCTTGGGAGACCTTGGGCGCTGCTACTGCCCTGCCCTCCAGCGGCCCTGTTGACTTTTGCTGTGATCTTCAGGGCATCTGCGTGCCATGCGAGTGGGCTTGAGCGACTCTCGACACATTTGATCTGGAGATGTGTGGGCATCTAATGAGGACGATGAGCCACGATGGATGGGACATGGATTGCTTTTAGGCGGTCAACTCTAAGGGGCATTTCTCAAGCTCGGCATGAAATGATGAAGAAATGACAAAGAATAGCACATGATGCTCTAAAAAAATCAAGTTTTGATCATGCCAACTCTCTCTTTTAATGACCTGCAGTGACAGTAGCTGCCTGATCAGTGTCAGGTCCCGTCTTGACTTCATATTCACGGATGGGTCCTTATGATGATACTTTTTACTTGTGCCACGTGAGAGATGCCTTATCTGGCCCGAGATATTCACCCGTGTTTTCTCGCCTTGCTTCACTTTTACTTCTCTGCCTAGAATCACTACAAGTCTGTGATACTTAATATCGTTGAATGCGCATCTTGCAGGAACAAGCGACGTCAGCACCTACGACTTCTTTTCAACTGCCTACCCCTCGCCAATCTGTTATTGGAAAACACAGGCAACATGGATTTTGAGTCCTTCATCATCTGCTTCAGCCTCGGCCTCGTCTTTCTAGCGAGTTCGTCCTTTCCAACAACGTCCCGCTTTCTACTAGGCCTCACGGCCATGTGGTTTTACTCCACCATGGGTGGTGAGTTTGCCCGCCGCTCTCCTGAGCGCCTTTCTAATGTAACACATCAGGAGCTGCATATCTCTCCGAGATCCTGTCTCCCATAGGGTCTGCCATAGTCAACCTCGTCCTTCGGTTTTACAACGCCGCTCCAAAGCAAGTCTCCCCCGTCCAACAGGGAATCTATCCCGAACCCAATTATGCTTTTGTCGTGATCAACAAAGTATTTCTTCAACGCGAAATATGATGCAGTGTGGAAGGGGGTTGCACAACATGCCGCCCTATCCGCGTCGTTGTCAAACTCTGGTTCCTACAAGACCACATAGCTGAGCTCATACGTAGGATCTCTCGTCTCCTGTTCCCTTCTCATTAGATGTGTTTCTAAATGCAAGGGTGAGTTGCATGCTTTCCTGGTTATGTCTTTGGGGAGTGGTTGGCGATAGTGCCTATGAGGTGCAGCATGTATTCAAAGAAACAAGACCATGGCAAGATGGCATCTTTGTGGTGTTCTCGCTAATAAAGGATTCAAGGGCTAGGCTACCTACATGTAAGGAGTCTTTCTTTTCAGGGCAACAGGCATATTGACCTGTTGGCAGTCTACAGTCTTTGTCTACCTATGCAGATACAGTCAAACTAGCAACGGCAAAGGAGTGACGAAAGCCAGCGATGACAGGTATATAACCCACTATCCCTCACTCACCAACCTTCTCATCTACTCACTACTCACACCAAGGCACTGACATTTGTATCACAACTCTCCAGAACACATCTACCATGGCGGTCATTATCGAACTCCTGGATATCCCGGAATCACCCACCATCATGTCCACGACCATGGTACTTGCAGCGCACCTCACCAATATCTGCCTGATCACCGTTCTCCTCGCCGCCCTAATCTTTGGGATACTTTTGGCATTCGACCTCCTCACCTACGAACTCGGCTTGCTGGCAATAACGATCTGCTTCATCCTCACTTAGCGATGCCAACACGCCCCTAGTTTCTAGCACGGAACCAAGTTGTCAATATCTGTGCTTGAGACGAGCAAGCAACCCGACATACCATGGTGGCTATAGAATCACAGTCAAGACTCTGACTACCAGGTTGAGTGACTTTGGAAGTTTGGATGTCTATCCTTTTCTAGGGGTTCGAGGCCATGGTCTGGAATGTTCGGGCTGTCAAAGGGGGCTAGGTCCACCAACCGATGCTTGGCTATGGTAGTTTACGGGGGGGAGTCAGCAATAAGAAGGGCACCAATACATCGAAGTAACGAGGCTGGGCATAGCAAATAAATTAACACACTTTGCCTCTATAACATTTTTAAATGTGCTTTTGAAGTTTATTTTTGTTGAGATAGTAGGTCTGTTGTGTTAGTTAAATTAAAATTCTGCTCTTGCCCAGACCCTGTCCTGCGTCATCACCTACGTAGTTCTATTAAAGGATTTGTAGATGTTCGGTTTTCAGATCTAGATCTCCGAGTAAGATTTATGACGTGGTTAAACTAGATATCACTTTGACGTCTAATCTTTCAAGTCTTGCGACCTGATGACAAGGATATTTCAAGAACTAGGGGTTTGCCTACTATATCAGACCGAAAAGTCCATTCTTTTCTGTTCATCTCTTTTCTCTCCCACACATCAAGAGCAACAGTTTTTTTTTTTTTTTT
>SSHR01001124.1:0-40280 GCA_006518225.1 Fusarium neocosmosporiellum | reverse complement strand
TTTTTTTTTCTTTTTTTTTTTCACACAATTACGCAGCTTCTTTTGGAAATCATCAACGATAACTCGATTACGACATGGAGTACATACTGCTCGCTCTCAACTCGGTCGGCTTCACGCCCATCGGGCCACTAGCAGGTATGCACCTGAACTGGATATCGCGCTCAACATGCTGATGAACCTGTCTAGGCTCAATTGCCGCTTGTTGGCTAAGCACGATTGGAAATGTCCCTGCAGGGAGTGCTTTTGCCTATCTTCAGAGCATCACCATGGGCAAGGAAGCGGTTGGCGTGGGCAAGTTGGCTGGGTTACTGGGTAGTTTGGTATCGAGTTTGAGCGGTAATTGTACCTGTCAGCTGGTCTCGTCGAAAAGTTGTTGAATCAAGTTTTGTTGTAGTTCCAATTCTGATGATGGCCTGTGACTCTCCTTTGCCAACAACTTGGTGTTTGTCTTGGCTCCGTCTTTGAGCGAGTGAAGCAAAACTTGTCGACTTGGCAATCATTCACCTTGTCAATCCATCCAAGTCTCGTAATAGCTCGTCACTGAAACCTTGCTGTGACTTGTAGGCATTCACCGGGGTTCGCTGGCCTGTGGTTGGGTCAGATGTTTGGTGTTGGCCTGGTCGGCCTCCCACATGAAACTGCATCGCCACCAAGGCTTTCCTGCAACCCTCACTCTCACTCTCTCACCTTTGAGCCCAACCAGACTTTCGCCACTTGCATCAACTCTTGGGAACAACTAGCGCCATGTCTGAGAAAGTAAAGACGGTTTTGACTCAGGTTTGTGTTCGTCTTTACGGATTCTGCGGTCATGTGCTGACGATGAGGCTTGCCTAGGCCGCCGGGAAGGTCGCACAGCATGCAAAGGATAACCCCAAGGCTGCCGTCGCAGTGGGTACTGGAGTCTTTATCTGCGCGGTTCCAGCTTTGGTGGCTGCTCCAGCTCTCGGGCTCGCGGGCTTCGGTGCGAATGGCATCGTCGGAGGTCCGTTGACGCATTTTGGGTACAAAGTGCGACGGTCCAGTGCAGGCTTGCTAATAGTTCTTCTAGGATCTCTTGCTGCTGGTGCTCAGAGCAGCATCGGAAGCGTCGTTGCCCCCAGTCTATTCGCAACCCTGCAGAGTGCCGGCGCAGGCGGTTATGGTGTCTCTGCAGTCTACGGAGCCGTCCAAGGCGCAGCTGTTCTAGGTGCCAGCGGTGGCCTTGCTGCTTCCTTTACCGGGAAGAAGACGGATAAAGAGAAGAAAGGAGATAAAGACGGTGAAGAGAGCGAGGCTGATGAGGGAGATGAGAAGCAGTCCACGGAGAAGAAGAGTGGAGAGACTGGCGATGAAGGCAAAGACGAGAACAAACCACGCCTGTGATGTCTCTATTCACGAGCCGCACCATTTTCTCTCTCTTGAGACTTCGTACGGCATACACCAGAACCAGTTGGAGACATAGATGTGGCAAAAGAGCCACTTGATCTTTGTATAGAGGTACTGGCACCATTCAGGGGACTACTACGGATGTTGTAGACATCTTGTGCGTATCAGCTCTTTGAGGGCAAAGAAGTGCCAAACAACCTTTTCTAAAATACGCTGCTCCTTGTTTGCTAACCTTTCCTTAAGGAATTTAGTTTCATGCATCCAGCCGTTATCTGCAGTGAAGGCGTCAGGCAAAGAGGTGAGTGGGTAGCTAGCTGGCTGAGCAATATATACAGTGCCCAAATCTCCTTCCCTGTTTTCCTTCTTCCAGAGACAGCACTCGCCTTTTTTGAGAACACCATAATATCATCTCGCGCCATAACTCTACCAACTACACACCAGAACTACGCCCAGCATGCTACCATTCCTGTCGGTGCTTGCTAGCCCTTTTCTGTCGGCTACTAGACTCTTCAACCAGGCTGTCCTGAACCTCTTTGGATTCACGAGCGCCGGGGTCAATGCAGGTATGTTCCCCTTGCCATGATCTTTTTCCGCCACGCATATCCTCTCGGTGCTAATAAACTCCCCCTAGGGTCCTGGGCCGCTTGGATTCAGAGTTGGATAGGAAATGTTAGCGCTGGGAGTTTCTTCGCCTTCTTTCAGAGCGCCGGAGCGGGTGGCCATGGTGCCGCTATCTTGAACAATATCGTCGCCCTTGGATCTGCCTCTTTGGCTAGTGTGGCAGCATTCTGCAGATACTTGACTTGATTGATCAATCGTCTCCAGCCTGCTCGGTATCCAGGGGTAAGCCGACGAAATGGCATTATCGCAAACTCTATGAGAGCTCCGAGTCAATATAGCATGGAGGATCTGGCCATTACGCATGAGGTTTCTTGTTCATTTCTTTGGTGACGAGCCTCTAGTACAGCACAAACAGTTTGCTACCATCTGTGGTTATTCAGTCCCTGGTGTTTTTTAAGCAAGCTGTTGACGGGAAGTTGTCTCCTGAACAGGTGAATGAATCAGATATCTAGTATGAAATATCCATCTTTTCACGCATCTTCTATCTTTACTCATGCTCTTGTACAGCAGGTGTTCATGGCCAGGGGGATACCAGGTCAGGCCTCCTTCATCAACACTAGACCAACCATGGCATCGACATTGTCTATGCCGGCAGCCTCTGCCATTATATCTACAGGATTAGCACTGCTCCTTGCGCCAGTTCAGACTGCAAATCTTGCACTAGGCTTCATGGGTTTTGAATCTGGCGTCATTGAAGGTCTGCAGCTCTTCTTGTCCCGAAGCTGTACGTTCTTACGCTAATGGGACCTCATAGGATCGCTTGCTGCCTTTATTCATGGCTGTATCGGCAATTCAGCAGCTGGAAGCCCGTTTGCAATTCTTCAGAGTGCCGGGGCAGGTGGTTACGGCATGGCTATAGTGAGCAACGTCTTTGGCTTGACGGGGTCTGGGAATGGCAGTTGTTGGAGCTGTTGGAATGGCTAGAGGATTGGCATCGTGGTTGGGTAGCTTTTTGCGGTAGATGGTACAAGTTTTTGATCGGATGTGTGTGTTACTACTGCAAGGTCTTTCTTTGGTGGTTTATCCTGATGGCCACGTCCTTGACTCCCCTCCCCATTGTGTGACACTCTGTTATACCTCTTAATCCCCAACATGACAAACCATGATATGAATTAAGTTGATTTACCCAAGGTACCTAAGTATTTTCAAAGGGATCCTCGCTTGTTTTTATTTCTTTACGTGTCTTAGGGTGCTGATTGCCATCTGTGTCCTAAGCCTTAGGCTCCACGCATTCACCACCGCTTCACCATTCTTTCCTTCCTCCCACTCTTTCCCTTCCCCCCAAAATCTTTACTCGCCCATCTCCAACAATCACCTAGCTTCTCCCCAACAGAATCATGACGGTCCGGAATCCAAACTATGGGGCCCATCGTCGTGCAGATGATGGTTCAAATGATGCTCCTCAGGTGAGATGCCGTCCACGGCCATGCCTTGGAAATCCGTACAAACTGACCAGAAGCAGCACTACGAGCCATGGCACTATCGCTCTTCCACTTCCTCTCGCCAAATAGTGGACCCTTCGGCCTTTGGCGTCCCCCTGCTTGGAGTTCCATCCTTTGCTGGTACCATGGGCGCCCTTCTTACCTCCCAAGGTTATACAGTCCTTCCACCCACCCCATCACTATCATCACCCCAGCCTCGCAGCCTTATCCCTACTATGGATCCAGAGGAAGAACTAGAAGTTCGAGATTCCCTTCTCACGCAGTTGCGTTCCGAGCTCGAGGTCGAAGAGCATCTTACAGAAGATGGTCCACAGCCAGCCACGGCCCTCCCCGGTGAGGTACAAGCCAGTGCCACTGAGGCGAGCAACGGTGACACCAGCAAGAATAAGAACAAGTCCAAAAAGAAGAAGGCTGGGAAGCAGAAACAGAAGCAAAAGATCTGCCCTCTCTTCCAAGAATCTGGACAATGTCGCTACGGAGACAACTGCAAGTTCTCTCACCTTCTCCCCGACACACTGCCCGACACTCTGCCTTCGCCCGACGACACGGTCAATCCTGATCCCCCCAAGAAAGAGGAAGACTCCCCGATAGATCTCTTCTTTTCAAAGTACCCCGAATTCGACTACGTGCGGGACAAGCCCCTGTGGGACGAGTTTGATCGCATGGGTCAGCACTTCAAGTGGCAGGGCCCGAAGAGAGACCAAGTCAAGAGCGACTTCCGCGACGCCTTGGTGGACGAGTTCAACTACGTCTACGGCACAGACGAGAGTAGCCTGGAGGGCTGGGGGAAACTGTGCCAAGCAATGGGACTTTCTGCTCCAAAGACGCTGAAGGAGGCTCACAAGGTGCGCAAAATTGTCGGGCTCATCACAATTCACAATGCTGACCAGCAATAGATTGTTCGGGGAGCTTTCGTCAACCTCGTAGTCCTTGTTCAGAGCCCTAGAACTTGTAAGCCTGTCGAGGTGTTCAAGAGCCAGGAGGATCTGAAAAAGTTCACGACAGAGACCAAGTGGACCTTCCCCCAGCAGCCTACCCAAGCTGGTGGATTGCTCAAGATGCTTCTCCATAAGATGGGTGGCCCGTCCCATGGACAAAGAGCTCGAGCAAAGAAGAAGGTCGTGGCCAAGTAATTGGCTGGCAAGCAAGGAGGCAAGGCGGCATGGGCATAGTCTGGGCAAGACAGTGGTGGTGACAAGCTGGCAGGTTGGGATATGAATATGTATGACAACACAAACCTGTCTCTAGTCTTTTTATACTCTAAGCAATCAACATTCATTCCCTCATACGCCGTCTACCTCATCCCAATCAGTGGGTATCGTCCATCATGTCATCCAGCAACAGCCTCATCCCTAGCCTTGATATCCTCTTGCTTGCCCTTTTCCTCCTCTTTCTTCTCCTTGGCCTTTCCCTTCTCCTTCTTACTCAACGTGATAGATCCCTTCTTGAGCGCCTCGTTGGGCAGTGGCCGGATAATGGGCTGTACCACCCACCACGGCCGCCGACATCGGCGTTGTGTGCCTACCGAGCTCTCCTCCTCTGGAGGGTCCACCTCGCCCTCGGCCAGCGGCGTCGGATCTGCCACATTCTCGCCATTTGTACGCTCATACTCGAGCAGGCCCTCGGCCACCTTGAGCTCCACGGCCGCGAGCACTCGCTCGTAGGCATCCATGTCTCCCGCCCGGCTCTTGGCCAGCATGTCCCGCACGTCGGTGTGCTTGGACAAAAAGTGCCGCAGGAGGTGGAAGAGATGGGGCTGCATGGCCGACATGTTTGGTCCCTGCTCGCCCTTCTTTCCACCGCCGCCCTCCTTCTTGCGCCTCTTGGGCGCTGGCTCGTCCTCTGAGGCCTGGCTCTCCGTCATCCACGCTGTGTCGTCGCCGGGCATGAAGAGTGGTCTACGATCAGGGGCTTTGCCTCCCAGGGCGTGCTCGTGGAGGATGTTCATGTACCGCCTCATAACAGCGTCGACTCTGTATCCACCCTTGCCATCTTTGCCCCTCCAATACTCTCGTCCCTCCTCGCCCACAGGCGGCGGCTTTGAAAAGATGGCCGGGTCGCTGAGGTTGCCCTCAGCGCTCATGACACCGTCCGCCCCTGTAGCTTCGAGACATCGCTCGATGTCGCCCTCCTGGAGGATGTTCCCATTGGCAAAAATGACCGTCTCCTTTGGCAAGCTGTCGCGCAGGAACCGAATCATCTTCCACTCAGCCAGGCCTGTCAAGTGACCCTTTTGCTCCCTCCGCCGCCCATGCACAGTCAGGATGGACGCGCCCGCCTTGAGCACATTCTGCGCATACGCCAACGTCTGTTCCTCAGTCTCCAGAATGCGAATCTTGGCCGTTACGGGCACAGGCAGCTCTTTGTGCAGAATGTTGATCAGGCGGAAGATGAGATCCTGGTCCTCCTGAAGGAAAGCGCCATACTTTCCCTTGCGCGCAATACCCTGAGGGCATCCAAGGTTGAGATCTACAGCGTCGCAGTAAGGCGCGACCTGCTTAGCGGCAGCGAGGAGGGCGTCCGGGTCGTTGGCGCAGAACTGGACAAACAGCGGCCGATCGATGGAGGGGTTCCCGTCAAGCCAGGGGTCTTCTTGGGCAGCAGCGTTTGGGCGGACAGCCTGGAAGTGGGCTTGGCGGTACTTTTCGTCTTGCGAGAAGAGGCGGGCGTGCAGCATGGGCGTGTAGGCGAGGAGGCTAGACTGCTCGGTTGGGGAGAGGAAGGATCTGGTAAGCATGCGCCACGCCTATTAAGAAAGGTCAGCAATGGCAGCACCAAGAAAGGAATTGACAAAAGATACATACAAATTCGGACTGGTCCACCATGGGCGCAACGATAAACTTGGGGCTGCCAATGCTCTCGTAGAATGCCCTGCCATGCAGCTTAGCTGGACGGTGGTGCCCCACGGGGCTCTGATCGTCTCCGGTCGTCATGGTGGATATTCTTCGCTGGGAGGGATGGACAAGCTGATGCTGATGATGATGATGCCTCGAGGTATAAACAGACACAGGCCCCGGAGTAGTCTTCCGGAGCCAGACTCGCCGCAACAATCTCTCCAGGGTGTCGTCAAGTCGTTTGTCGCAAAGCGTGCTCGGGGCCGTCGTTGTTGTGTAACCCACAAGGTTCAACAGGGATTGTTTGAGAAGGAGAAAAAAAAGTTCGAGGTCCCTTCCTTGGCTTGGCGCTCGTCACACTCTACACCCACTTTCCGAAGCTTCAAGGTGGGGGACCGCGAGGCTGTCGGTCCTGCTGTGGCTGAGCGCGGGGCACGCGACGAGGCCCACCCGCCAAGGCCAAGGCATGGGAAGGCAAGCCCCGCGTTCAGCCTTCAGCCTTCCCCACACCAGAAACAAGCCCAAAGCCGGCTTAGCTTCAGCCTCGTCGAGGCACAATGTCTACTTGTACCGGTACATGTACCGATACTTGCTCGTGAACGTGGACCCTTGGTGTACGTACCGTCCCGTCATTATCTCCAACTCTACTCCCCTTCTCAGCTCAACTTTGACTGCTTACTACAATTTATAATCTGACACAACCCCCCCGGGCTGCCGCTCACACTCAGATGGACCACCCTCATTAATTAAATCCATCTCATAACGCGCCTCGTCCGTCTCATAGGCAACGCCCACACAATTAAGCATTCACTGATGCTTGAACAATGATCCATGCAATCTCGAACTAAAACAGCTTCCATGCTTATTTACTAGTTCCAGCTTTAGACATCCATCCATCCATCGCCAAGACAAGCACCTACCTACGTACGTACCGAAAAACTAAGTAGCTAGAAAATTCACGGCAAGTCATTGCCTCGTTCAATGTAATCACACCAGAGAAACACGTCCCCTTCCATCTTGTTCCACTCACTCCAGTTTTCCTCGTCGCGTCCACATAAAAGACTGACTACTGGGGTTGTCGTGTTCTGTAACAAGTGGCGCCGTCGTTCCCAGGCTCAACAACCCTGCTACTGGCTCTCAGCAGCAGCAACAGCCACTGCTGGCCCCTAGCCACGTCACCTCCAAATCTCGCTCCAGCTCCGCTACTGCAAAGTCCCATAAATCCATGCCCGTCACCCTCACCTGGGCATGCGGCCGGGCTCCATGCTCTGCTTTGCTATGCTCTGCTCCGCTCCAACGCAACATGAAAAAGGAAACTGAAAAAAGAAAGATTAAAGAAATGTATGACTCTTTGGTCTAAATCCCACATGACATGTAGAGAGTGGTTAGAGTTGAACGCCCTTGACACCTTACTATGCTGTCCCAAACGCCCAAACGGTAGGTACTATGGTTGCAATACAAGATTCCGGGTCTCGCGGCCCGACATCGATCAAAGGGAACAGAACACTGCTTGGAGCAGCCGTCGCTCTGTGTGGTGGACATTGATTGCCATTGCCATCATCAGAAAAAGTGCGTATAGATCTTTGAGTTTTCGTGAACTTCCATCTCCTGAACATCTTGTTAGCTTCGACAGTTTCCACTCGACGCCGCATCACAACTTACCATCTTGAAGGTATTAAGCTCCTCCTTGATTTGCTGCGCCAGCATGGGCGTCAACCGGTTGCATGTCGCAATCTCGCCACGTCGGTCATACTCCTGGCTAGGCCAGGTGTCGTAAAAGACAAGGCGTGGAGAGAAGGTCGCGTTGCGCTTGGCTGATCCATGCGGGGTGCCAGGCGCGCTCTTGGTGTCCTGGCGAAGCCGAAGGGCAGTCATGAAGTAATCCTCGCTGCCAATAGCGATCGAGCCGGTTCGACGGTGACCTTGCGACTCGTCATTAGGTGTGCTCGGGGCACTGGAGTTGGGTGAGTCATTAATGGCCGGGACACTGGGGAGGTCCAGTCCAGGGGAAGTGTCAGCTGGCCGGGTCGAGGGGCTAGAAGAGCCTGGTCCTATTGTGGGAGGTTAGCTATAGTCAACTCATCACCGATAGACTTTGACATACGCTTCAAGATTCCCTTGCGGACTGCAGCCAGCACTTCCGCGCGTTCTCTGTCGCCACCGACAATGCTCTTGCGCGAGTTGGAGTTGTCTGTACCGGAGCTTCCGAGGCGCTCAGCGATCTCAGCACCCAGGTTTGTGTCAATCGAGTTGCGCTCTAGATGGGGGAAGCCATCTGTGGGCTTGGGGTCAGCAGTGACGTTGACTCGCTGCGTCTCTGCCTCGACAGTAATCATTGAAACGGCAGCCTGGCTGGCCTCGGGAATAGGTCCATCCGCGGGTGCGACTCCAATTACTGACTTGGGTCGGAAAAGTCCCACCAGCGACCGGCCACTCTTCTTCATGCCCCGGCCCATCTTGCGGATCATGATAGAGGCCGAGGAGGCCGTGGACGATATGGAAAGGTTGTCTGTCGAACCGCCAAAGAATCTACCGCCATAAATGCTGTGTCCAAGACCGGCCGCTTCTTGCGCCTCGGCGATGCGGGCTTGCTCAGCATCGTATGCCTCATCCGAGGTGGGATCCTTGTGCAGCTTGGAGGGTTCTGTCTTGTCGGCGCCGTCGACATCAGGCCCAGCAGCCTTGCGGAAATCAGCCGCGCTTCCAAACGAGAATGCGCGCCGCAGCCTAGATGTCTTGGACTTGGACTTGCGCCCTTTCTGGTTAATAGCCGCGAGCTGCCTAGCCGCTGGCGTTTCTAGGTTACCCGCGCTTGCCGCCTGGTTAGCTGCTGCGTTGGAGGATGCAGGGTCGTCAACGACATCGTTGGCCATGGTGGCAGGCCTGGAGAGAGGGGAGGGGTTCGTTGTGCGCTTGATGGCATCGGAAGATGAGCCTCGAGGTGGGATATTGACCAACTTGGCGTGATCCTGCTTAGATGTGCTTTCGTTCGATGCCAGGGAAGAGGGGTTTCCAGTGGGGGCCGAGACATTGCGGTTGGCAGACTGCATATGAATCCCTGTTAGCATACGACTATCACAGTGCTGATCTGATTGGGCAATGCGGCGGGAATAGCAACTCACCGATGATGGGCGCGAGTGGCTGCTGCGGCTTGAAACAATGCTTTCGGAGCTGCCGTTGCGCGAATGCACAGCAGGATTGGAGACGACTCGGAGAGTGTCAGACTTGACCTTATCTTGCGCGACAGCCTTGGACGACTTGGACGACTCAACACTCCGCATGCTGTGCCGCCGCGATCGCCTAGGGTCATCCAGGGGCGACTGGGGAGGCAGCTGCATGTCATCCATAGATGCGCCAGGCATAGCGTTGTAGAAGCTGTTAGGTCGGTTCAGGACGGCCGCGCGTTGAGGGTTCGGCCCGTTGTACAGCTGCGCCGCCGTGGGCATTCCGTTGTTTCCTGGAAGGGTCGTGCTTTGAGAGCGGCTGTGCTGGTTTTGCTGCTGAGAATTCGACGGCCGTCTGTATCTGTCGGGAGCAGCCTTGCTCTGGGAAGTAGGAGAATATGGCTGCTGGGTAGGTCCGGCAAGGAAGGCGGAGTGAGGTCGAGGGGCGGGTACGATATTTCTCCTTTGGGGGATGGCAGAATCGTCGCGTGCGCCCGTTTGGCCAACACCCATTGTATTCGTGTAAGGCAGATTTGTCATTGACGAACTGAACCCACGGTTGCCATAGTTGGCATTGGGGACTTGGTGTCGGACGTGCTGTCCCTGCTGTTGCCAGGCTTGTGCGTGGTTCAGAGTCGGAGTACTCGTGAAGGCGTATTGTTGGACAGGAGCCGAGCTACCACGGTATCCGGATGGGGCTGCAGCGCCGTATCTGGGAGCTTGGGACGGCGTTCCCACGTACTGGTGGCCATTCTGGCCTTGGTTGGAGGATATCATGCCTGTAGCGGAGGTCGGTCGGGTCTGGAGCATCGTCACCGTTGCAGTTTGCTGAGGATATGTTTGAACCAGCGCAGCCATAATTAGCGTCGGTAAATCTCGTTAAGTCGAGGAGCCGTCAACAACAATCGTATCCACGAAGCTCGTGCACGGATTCTTGTCGTCGGTCCGGGTTCGAGGGGTTGATGAGAGGTTGGTGGTGGGATTTGCGACGCAATCTATGTGCAGGACAGGACAGAACAAATGCAACTGGAAAATTGTTGTCAGCAGGCTGTTCTCGAAATTAGGCGGCAACTCGTTCACCAAATCGAGCATGCCTCAAAGCAACAAGGAACAGTATCAGGCATGGGCCAACATGGGCAGCTCGAACCGACTCGCAAGATAGACTTACTTTTTTTTCTGGTTTATTCTTGGTGACAAACGAGAAGTGTTGAAAGAGACGAGAGGACTAGGACGCCAGCGACCCGAGACAGAAACGAGTGATCGTGTCGAAAGGGACAGCTCACTATTACCGTGGGCAAGATTTCGACTCGGCTACAAGATGATTGATTGGTAGAGGCAGGTTCAGGAGCAAGATCAAGAGTCGTCTTAGACAACTTGAATCTCGACCTAGTTGTAGCGAAACATGGGAAGATCGTCGTCGTTTCGGGGCGATAGAACGAGGAGACGGAACAGCCAAGACGAGAAAGTGAGGTATTACGGGATTCGCTCGCGAGGTGAGGGTTCAAAAGCGCAGGAGGCAAGGTACGGCTCCAGTCGTTGGAGGTCGTCACGGGGATCTGGAAAGAGCAAGGGCAGATGGCGAGGCAAATGCAAATGCGCTGGAAGAGTCTGAAGTGACGATATCTGCAACGTAGCGCTCACGAAGGGCGAGAGAACGGAAAAGGGCTGAGACCGAAGGCGTCCAGAAAAGTGTTTGGGTGTTCAGAGAGGGCGACGGCCGAGTTGGGAGAGAAAGGGGCACGGCAGTTTAGCTGCAGCCGAGAGACACGAGGCGTGCAGACGGGGGGGCTGAGAAAGCCGAAATGGCGAAGAGTGACGGTGATGGCGATGAGGAAGGGAGGAGAGGAAAGAAAAAGGAAAAGACACAAGAACAATGAGAAACAACGAGACAAGACGGAGATGGTGATAGGAAAGAAGACAGAAATCTGCCAAGCTGTGGTGGTGAGGTTGAGGGAGGAAACGGCTGCTGGTCTCCTGGCCGTAAAAAGTCGACAGGGCCTCAGTGCTCGGGCGGGAAAGAGGGAAGAGCGATACGTACCGGTACCAGGGACTTGTACCTGGTCGTACTACACCTGGTACCCACTTCTCTGGAAGGACGCCGGCCAGGACTCAATAAGGATGGTCCTTGGTTAGAGCACACGCAGTGAGGCCAGGAACGGCAATGCCAGGTGCCAAAAGAGCTCGCAACTCCCCATCCACATCCGCCTGAGTTGCAGTGGCCATCGGGAGTGGCACCCCCTATAAGCCACCCAAGACGCTCATCCATTTCAGTTGTCCCCGTTCCCTACAGTCAACGCTCTACCGTCAGAGTGGGGGCCGCCAATTGCAGCTACTCCGTAGGCGCATCTCATGTCCGACGCGCAACCCTTTCGGGTCTGAACGTGACAGCAGCGTGGTTGCAGTTCGATAATAGCCTCGGTGGCTACAGATGATGGAAAGAGAAGGGATGGATGCCACCTGCCGGAGCTGCATCCCGCGCACCTGACCGACACGATCGATGGCATCCATCCGTCCATGCAGTCGACGTGATTTGGACATCAACAACAGACGGCACAAAGCACTCGCTGCTGCCCTGAGTATCAGCCTGGTGGAGCAGATGCTGGTCCTGCCATTGAGATACAGAATACGCACGCAGTACGAGTACGTACTGTAAGCCCTGGGCTGCACGGGACAAGGGGCACCTACCCAAGGCCTTCGTCAGCAAGCAAGCAAACAAGCAATGGAAAATGCGGTTTCTGCTTTTGAATTCACACATGTCTCGGGCGCCAGAAGCACCTTCACATCCTCACCTCGCACATCCACACCAGGGCCCAACACGAGGTCCTTGGTGGTGCCATCCCAGCGCGTCTCCAGGATTCCCCAAGGCAAAGTCCCACGACTTCTAGGAGCCTCGGGCGGGTCCTGTTGATGCCACAAGGGCCCGAGAGCCCGTCATTGGCTGGCGGCATCGTTGTGGCATTGACCCAGCCTGCGCTAGACAAGGGATCCAACAGACCCCCGGCAAGGTACAGTGACCACGTCCTTCAAGTACCATCTCTGGCTTTGGCCTCCTGTCCTGTGCCGCGAGGATACGCAAGGGGACCGCCCAGCGCCAGCAGATCGGCCGTTAACAGATTGGATCCAGGAACCTGTCTGTGCTGGTTGCTGGCTGACGCTGGCTGACGCTGGCGCTGTCTGGCTTTTTGACGGTGCTTCCTTCGCTGCATTGCCCAACGACCAACTCAGTATGCCGGGAGCAGCTCAAACGTTGGCGCTGACCTGTGCTCCTCGAGGCTGTCATTGTCCTGAAAAAGAGGTCCCTGAATTTCCTCACATTGCCGCTGTCTGCTGGTTGCCGTCTCCCACAAGAGCAGGCGAAACGATGGCTTTTTGCCGCCGTCTGGAGTCGAGTCGATCCCGTCTGCAATATCCGCACCGCACCGTCAACAATTCGGGGCCTTCAGCCAGGGGTACCGACGCTTAGCTGCACAGAATACTTGTCTAGGTACAATACTTAGTTGCAAGCAAGGGGACGGTGGAGCATTTGCTCCTAATAAGCAGTCCAGCCGCCAACCTACCTGTTTAGGGGGTTGCCAGAGGCTTGACAACAGATCCAGTCGATGTGCCAGTCGTCCGCCAGAAGCGGGCGGCCGGCGGACGTTGATGCTGGGTCCCGCGCCGCTTGTACCGATCCTACGCAGAGGAACACATCGAAATACGATTACCCATGGGCCATCCTAGTCGCTTCTGGGACTCGCGCGCATTTGTGTGGCCCTGTGTATCTACAAATCGCTGCCTCGATTTTTATTCAGGAGAGCCCATTCACAACCACGGCGAGCAGGTACATGGTGGTGACTGTTGGTAACTCTTCCAACAGCGTCAAAGTCAATTGAAAGATAGGCATCAGCCTCGTAATCATCCGGCTACCGTTACCTTGTTTCTGGCAGTTGAACCGACAGCCCAGGAATGTTCTTCTGGGAATAAACGAGGAAATCAACCTGGCAACTGTACACGAAAAGCGTAACACAATGGAGCCTACCCTCGGCATGGGAGAAGATCATCCATTCAGATGGGCCAGGCCCATGGCATGAATCAAACTCGTCCCTTTCTCCTGCATCTCAACAACCTAGCGCTCACATCCTGAGTTACCTCAGGCCTTCGACTGCTGGCCATGAGAGTCGGTATCTCATATGCTCCTGATCCTGATCTCGGTTTGACACATGATTGCGTCGAATCGATACCGGCAGAAAGAAGCATGCACCAGTGCGCCTCATTCTGCTTGTCGCCCCATGGCCTGCAGTAGTCTTGCTGCGAGGCAATGGCCGCAGGGAGCGTGGATCTCACACCGGGCATCCGATGGGTCGGATGGGAGATGGAAGTACTGTACTTTCAACGGCAACGGCAAACCCGCAACAAGAACCAAGAGACGAGAAGGCGAGGCCCACTGGGCCCTCGAATAACGGCAATCGGGGGCAAAACGACACCAGACACATGCACGATGGCATCGAAAAGGGCCAGTTCTGATAGGAGGGCAATTGGCAGAGATGCGCTGCAAGGCATGGTGGAGGATGGCCTCGACACCATCTTCCGTCGCATTCACGCCGAGAGACATGCTCGTGGTCTTATTCCTGCTGGGGCTGCAGAGTCCCTTGCAACTTGAAGGTTGACACACCAAGCAATGCCTGCTGTGTCGTTCGTCTACGAAGCCCCTGGTTCCCGGTCGATTCTCCACGTTCATTGATCTTATTTTGTCACACCTTTTTTTCTTCTTCCTTCTCTAGCCCAAGAGCCGCAACTATGATAGCAAAGCATCACGCCGCCTCTCCACTGAAAGGAAGCTGGAATTTTCCATGACAACACGACATTGACCCAGCAGCCTCCTTGGAAAAAAGGGCAGCCCTCACGCTGATCTGGGTATTTTTAGACTGGGGCACCGAGAGGGTCAGGCCAGGGCCTGCCTGTTGGTTATTCTCCATCACAAGTCGCGAATCCCCCACTCAACTTGCTCTCCTGTGCAATGGTGGTGGTTGCGTGGCGATACCCAGCAGCGAGAAGTTAAGTACGCTAGGCCTCTGGAGTCTAGCCGCGAGTGCCGGGTTCGCAGCGTCTCCGGGCGCCCAACAAAGCCAAATGGATAGAAATGGTATTGTCCCCCCTCTTCCAGTTCTGTTCTCGACCGACTAGGTTCCGGCCGGCGTCTGCGAGACACGGAGCTGGGAGGGATCGGGGAAAGACGAACGAGGCTGCGAGTGACAGCCAGGCGACGATATGAATGACGGGGTAGTATCCTGCCACCATCCAGTTCACCGACAAGTCCTCGTCATTTTACATGCCAGCTCGTGCCGTCCAGGCCTGGTAAGCCAATGCTGCTCTAGCACTGGACTGCTTGACTCAGGCAATGGGTCTGGGGTATGCCATTTGGGGAGCCTAGCAGCCTGGGTTGAAATGATGGCAATGCGAGGATACGCCCCTTGGAGCCTCCAGGGATGAAACAAGTTGAGCCGGGGTACCAGCCTGTCTCAGGCCCCGTCTTGACTTTGCGTGCGAACAACACCACACACACGTTCGTTCTGTCATGATGCCGCGCAGCATGAGTCCACTCGTCAACGGGTTCCGGCACTTGGCTGTGTCTGTGACTCTATCGGTTCACTAGCATCAACCGTTGGCCAACTTCCTGTACCGCGCATGGCGTGCGGCTGGGAATTCAAGTCTCGTCCTTGACCTCCTACTGGACGCTTATTTTTGCAGAGGACGCGTCAGGGGGGTTCAACGTCACATGCAGTGTGGTTGGCTGCGTTTAATGGGAGCGAGTACGGAACCTTCTGTCGCTTAGCCCCTTCTAGCTTCGAGTGGAGGACAAACAACCAAGTTGAATCTTATCTGCATACTGGCACGACGCGGATGTCGACCCGTGTAGCCTCCTGCTGCTGGCGTTGATGATGGCTCTGCAGCCCATGCTGGTTGCATCAACAAGATGCAGTGTCTTGCAGCTAGCCACAGTGGTTGGCGAGCCTGACCTGGACCAGGCTGGTGATGACTTCAACGCCGGTCATCCTTCACCCCGAGGCCCTTTACCGCTTAAGCAGGTACGGTCAATCAAGGGTAAGCCGCCATCGAAGGGTTCATGGTGGCATCATGGTGCCAGTCGGCGCTTTGTTCGGCTCCCACTTGCTGGGGTTTTTGAGCCGCGCCAACCTCTGGTGCAACTGTACCCTTCCCTATCCATCACTTGGGGTTTAGCTTAGCGGTGCTCTCGAATCGCCCATTTAAACTCCCGCCGTTGCCGTCGATCGACGACCCTTCAGGGCCCTTCCTCCGGGAAGGGGCCACGGCTAGAATGTGTCAACCATCTCCCTGGAAGGGTTACTGATGTGTAGGGTAGACTTCAATGAAGACTGGCCTTCTCGTCTTGTTTGACGAGAGGACATGCACAGCAAGGCTATCTTAGCGATCTGTTGGTCTTGTTGCTCACCTAAAGGCGCTTAATTGTCAGAGAATGTTGACCTCTTGTCAATGACACAAAAAACCTTCCTAATGGGGTGCCATGTTCCCATGGCAATCATCGATCACAGAACCACTATACGCCAACCATTCCCACCGCACAGGCTCATTCGTGATCCGCCCGGGCGGGGAGAGACAAGAACAACACACGGTCCTGGCAGTTGGGCCAACTATTTCGGCGACGGGCGAGACAAGACATCCGTATCAGTGCCGTCCAGCCAGCCATGATTCTGGAGACAGTCCTCGACTGTATCAAGATTGGCTCTGGTGTTGATTGCCCCTAGGCCCGGACTACAGGCACAGGGGCCTGGGCATTTCATGTAATTTCATTTCACCTCAGCTTGAGATGAGCTGGAGATAACACGGGGCCGGGTTGCGAGAGGAACCACGTCCTAGCGTCTGGCAGAGCAATTCCCGAAGGTGCCGGGGTCACTATGCCAGTCACTGTCACCATCGCCTGTTGCTGGCTGATCTGGAGAGGTTCAGGTTGCCAACCTCATCTAAATATCTGCTCGATGAAATGAAGCCCACGTGGACTGCTTGGGGTCTGACATGAGGGTAGCCCAACCAAGCAGCAAAGAACAGTGGACTATTCGCCAAGCTTACGACAAGTTGCCCCAAAGCTCCGCCTTCTGCCAAATATCTACCCATCCTCCGCAAAGGCCGCAGCTTCATAAGGGGATCTACACACTCGGATGTAACTTTGGTCTCGGCTCCTTTCCATCCTCTCCCTGTCAAACTATCTACAGACCCCGGCCCGACCAGGCGGTGCGAAGCTCATTCCAGTTTCCCCAGACCTCTCTCAATTTACTCGAGACGACTGACTGCTCTGTTATTTTGCACCTGTCAGATTTACGAAGCACGCGTCTTGCAGAGCTGCTGATCTTTGCCCGGATCGAGGTGACATCACGGGGCGTCGGAGAGGAGAGGGGCGGATCGGATAAATCAACGTCTCAGAGCCACCCAGTCGCATCTCAGCGGCTGCACGTGAAGAGCAACAACATAGGTATTTACCTACATTATCCGTGCTCATAATATCCGGATACTGTCATCGAGTGTCTGGGCAGAGAGCACCCTGCGAGGATCCTCAAAAGAGGCCGATCCGGCGGTGCACATCACTCCCCCGCGCCGCGCCGCTCACCCGCTCCGCATCCCTCTCATATCGCGCCGCCCTCTTCGGGAAGTCAAGCCGCCGGTGGGGGTTCATTTGTCCGAGTGTGGCACAGATGAGAACCGGCGGTGAGGAAGCAAGCACACAGAAACCATGGTCGGTGTCCCGCGCAGCACGGGTTGCCAGCTCTGCCGGGCGAGAAAGGTCAAGTGTGACGAGGCAAGGCCGGCATGCGGGAATTGTGTCAAGTATGGCGCTCAGTGTCCGGGCTACGATCGCAGCCGCAAGTTCGTGGTGGGAAAACACCAGATTCGTCAACGAGGCAAGCGAGCAGACAATGTCGTCAAGCCTGCCTCTTGTGCAGCCGGTTCTAACATGACCCTGTCTTGCAGACCGGGGCCTCTGGTTCGTGCTCCCCTGACCTTGGCTCCGTCGCTGCAGCTTCCCAGGGCCCAGGTCCTCTATAACATGATAGAGTCGTCTTGTATGATATCTGCTGCTACAGACATATACAGCATCCTGTCGTGGGTGGCGGTTGGCCGCCTGGGCAAGCGAGCCTTACTCGACGGCGCTGTCTGTTCCTTTGCTCTACATCTAGCTGGAAAGCAGACCTCAGACCCCGAATTAATTGCTCAGAGCCGGTCGATATATGTCCTCACGCTCAACGAGCTGCAGGCGGCTCTACGACATCCCTCAGAATGGAGCGCGTCAGAGACCCTGTGCGCAGCGATATTGCTATGCTTCTTCGAGGTAGTTCCTCCTGCTGTCCATTCGCCTCTTTAATTCGAAACTGATAACCCTAGCTCTTCGCGGGGACCACTGCTCCCGATACCTGGCTCCAGCATGCTAAGGGCATTGGCAGATTAATGGAGCAACGAGGGCCAACGGCTCATGCCGAAGGTTGGGACGCGGCTATGCTACTCTCGTTTCGTGGGATTCTTGTACGTTTCCTCATTTCTCCCCAACTCCAAGAACAAGGCGGAGGGCTGGGACTCGCATTATCTCCATGTCAAGTGACATCAGCGCCTATATGAGATTGCTATGACCATAACCAAACAACCTCAATGCGGCCCATGATCTCCCCCATTCCATCACCGGCAAGGTTACTCTGCGTTGAGATGGCGCGATATAGCATCTCACATATACCCATGAACTCCAAGTGGACTCTCGATCCTGGTCGTCCAATATGAGTGGACCTCACAGAGCTCCCGCTCTTGGCGGCGGCTCTCCCATTGCTACTCTAGCGGATCAAGACTAACACGGCCCCTGGCTAGATAATGAGTGACATGTTCTATCCTGGCAAGGACCAGTTCTTCCTCCTGCGTCCGGCATGGCACCAGGTCATGTTCGACCGTGGGAGGCACCTCATCCACCCGGCCGAGATCCCAGACGAGACGATCCGTGTCGCTGACGCCTTCTTCACCAACCTCGTGCAAGTCTCGCCCGTCTTGAAATGGGGCTATCTCGTCCGCGAGACCAACAAGGCTGGCATCTCGGTCGAGCCCTCCCAGCTCTCTTCTCTGGCCCACCTCGCCGCCGCGAATCACGCGAGTTTCTCCCAGTGGTACGACGAGTTTGCTGCGCTCCCCATACTGCAGCCCAGCGAGGCCGCGCCTATCGATCCGACGTCTTCACTGTATGAGACAGTCCTGGTGTACAAGCACCCATCGGCCGGGGCGATGCACATGGGATACTGGGCAAGCATGCTCATCCTGGAGGAGACTCTGGCGCAGTGCGGGATGCCGGTTCCCAATTCGGAGGCATCGCAGCGGGATCTCGTCGAGAAGATATTGCGATCGGTCGAGTCTGTGGGACAAGGCACCATGGGGCCGTATCGGGTCGGGTTCTCGATACGCATAGCCTATGAGTTTGCTTCTGCCGAGGAGCAGAGGTGGATCGGGAGTATGCTAGATCAATTCTCGAGAAGCTATGCGGCTGTTGATAGGAAGTCGTATCCCGCTCCTAAGACGGACACGGATGGTTATTCGGTGCGAGGCACAATCGAGTCAGAGAGTTCAGGGGTGTCTGACTACTGACTGATGATATATTCTTGCGAGCGCTATATGATGCCCATCGAGCCAAGGTGGTCTTGAACCTTTCTATCGCCTTGCTTCTTCATCTTCTACACCGCATTGGTGTTACTCTTCCAAAGGTCATTAGTTGAAGGTGCGTAAAGATACATAACTCCAACTATATGTTGCTGGAGCACCGTAGAGGGTCATGATAGGGAGAGATAGCCATCTGGCATTGTTGTAACGGTCGAAATTTGGGCCTATGCGCAGCTTGTTGCTTAAACAGGACTGTAGTGCGTTTGAGACTTGAGTTTTTGATAGGCATGATGGCTTAGTTGTTAAGTTATGGAACGCCTGTAAGGATTGAGTCCCGCCAGTTCCTCTAGTTACACCGTTAGCCTTAATGTATGGCAGTCCTTTGAGGCTCTAAACAGTAGCTCTAGGAACGAGGAGGGACACGCACAGCTACAGCTGAACCCTGGGCAAGGCAAATCCTACAGAGCCCATTCAAAAAGAATAAAAAAGTCATGGGAAATCCCTGGTTGTGTAGACATGATGTATTGCCCCTGGGAAGGATGGCAAGCTCGAGTGCCCCCGGAGACATTGTTACCATATCACACGATGAGAAAGACCAGAAGAAGTACATACTAATCATTATATAGAAGCATCTAGTACACACAAATAAAATACATGCGAAAGTGAAAGCTTTAGGCTGAAGGAGGGCGGTCTTGGCTTGCTGCCCGGGTAGTTGCACATTCATCCCAGCAACTCTTGCACCACACAGATGTATCGACAAACTGAGATGAAAGAGCTATTTTATCACAAAATATTGATATGATGCCAATGTTCGCCAAAGTACTTATACGTAGACGGAACTCCAGGTCAGTGTTCCAATGTTGAGCCACAACTCTCTAATAGCCGAGCACATATATGCTCTTGCCTTGTGTATAACAAATGCCGTACACGAGACTCAAAGCGCCAACTCCAAGGGCTGAGGCCCTCATAAGCTGGTATTTCTCTGGCCATTTCCCACTCCTCACTTGTGGTCCTATTTGAGTTGGCATGAACAGTGCTGGGACCGAAACGACAGACACTATACGCTTGCCAAGCTTGACCATGACTAATTCGGATACTTTGATTGCTTCCAATGTCTCTGAGCTAGTCGAGGGGCTCTTGCGGCTCCTTTTTTAATTTATGGGATGCAATGGCTTCAACCAGGGACAATAGCAGCTTGATGGTGATCGCGACCAGGGGGCAGCCTCATGATTCTGCGGTATCAAAACCTGTACAGTTGGATAAACTGGTGTTTACTCCATGTTTCTAGCTCTTTGTTTGCACTGGGATCCTCATCTCATCCTACCATGGTGTAAGTTTCCGCTCGCGGGAGATGCGTCATCACACCAGTTCGTCTCGGCTAATGTGAATTGGCATCCTCAAACTCCAATCGGTGCGCTGGTATTACTTACTTTCAACTAACACCCTTGCTTCTTAAGTGTCCCTGAATAGGGTTGCCTCCACTCTATGTGGCCTGTTATAGGCGCAGGTCTCATATCTGAGAGCCGTCAAGTCGCCTTAATTTCATGAATGAGGCGGGAAGTGTGGACGATGGAAGTGCTACAAATTAAATACCAAATGAAGTTCTTACTCAGAGGAACCATCTCGCGCTTTAGATGCGCTTAATACCCTGGCGGAACGGGTATGTGTTGCTTGGCTTTTCAAGGGACGACTGGGTCTAGGAAACTTTCATTTTGAATGCACCCTAGGCCCAAGATAAATTGAATGTGAGGTCCCGCTTATGGACTTATTTATGATGTCTCCTCAGTGGAACATGGCCCATTACTTTCCTACAAACCAACCCGATCGACGTTGGTCATGTGTCACCCAACCCGAAGTTGATCTTCTTCGGCCCGTCCTTTGGACCTGGGATACGCATGAACCTTGGGCTTCGGATAATACCATCCATGAGAATTGGCCAAAAATAGTAGCTTCGTATCGTGGTGGGCACTCGGCCAGGCGACCTTGGAGTCCGTAGCCAAATCGTTGTTCACGAGAAACGATGGGCTTGATGGGGGGTCAACCTCATAATATTACAGAGTTTGGACTACCTGATCGCTGGATAGTGGTCTCTTGAAAGTTGCTGGCGATTTCAACATCACTCCGTGACATGTACTCAGCGTTCTCATGATTTTCGGGGTCCTTTTGCATGAACACATTGTCAATCAAGCTCGGCCGTATAGCATGAAAATACAAAAACGAGAGCGTGCATGTTGGGATATAGATCCAATCTATGCATATTCAACGCAAACCCCATAGAAATTTCAGAATGTGAGCCCCGTGTAAAGAAGACAATGACAATAAGGAGGGACAGACAATAGTTGTTTGGGTGTGTAGGTTAGACGACCTAGATGAAGCCATTCCTTTAGACGGTTGGAGTATACAACCGCTGGGGTTGTTCAAAGTAATGATAGTAGCTACTAGGGGGTATAATTTGTTTCCATCCATGTCATAGAGTTTGAATGTCCTCTGTGGACTTGGCGTGTGATGAACACGGGAAATCGGCAAGATGAGCCAAGACGCCAAGACCAACGTCACTTCTTGGGCATTGAGCATCAAGCATCGAGTATGATTGAAGCTACACGAAATACTGCAATACCAACTCTAAGCATGGATCGAATTGGGCCAGCAATTGGGCTCGTTCTACACCTCGTGATTCCTTCTCGTGACCTCGCCGGGCGTCCTGACGTTGCAACGGACAAGAGACGTGAGAAGCTTCGCCATGCTGTAGTTCGCCGCCTAACCGTGGCTGGGGGGGAACTCGTTCGTTTGGTGTGGCATCCATTACTGTAATTCGACCGCGTCATTCGGTTCCCGGGCGCTCAGTGACAAGCACCAAGACCACGGTTACGAATCACAGGTCGATCAGATGCATGGGTGCCCTTCTAGCTGGCTTCCAGAAGGCGGAGGATTACGGGGAAGCGGTGACCGCGTGACCGCTCCTCCGCCATTGCTTTTGACTTGGCAGTGACGTTTTGAGCGAGTGTCTGGGGAAAACGGCACGGTGGGCGTTCACACGGAGTGGATGTGGTCGGGCCGCGTCGGGGTCCCCGTTGTGGGGATTGGCGGAGCCCGTAAGCTCGGCGTTGGCTGACTGCAG
Source organism: Fusarium neocosmosporiellum (assembly GCA_006518225.1). Classification (NCBI taxonomy): domain Eukaryota; kingdom Fungi; phylum Ascomycota; class Sordariomycetes; order Hypocreales; family Nectriaceae; genus Fusarium; species Fusarium neocosmosporiellum. The sequence goes on along the minus strand of SSHR01001124.1, from coordinate 18,097 downwards.
TGCCGGTCATCCTTCGGAGCCGACAGTGCCGATCAGCCCCACCGTCTCCCTTGTTTCTATCACTGGAATTCTGCTGCCTGGGGAGACGATAAACCCTCATTTGAGAAGTAAGGGAGTACGGCAGAATGAGGGGAGTCCATGAGATCGAGGGGGGAAGGGCGAGATAGGACGAGAGGGGCTCTATTGCCGAGGTTACGGAAAGGCAAGGATAACCATCTCCCTGGCGATTTGCTGGCTGATTGACCTCTGTATCACTGTGATAAGCGGTACTCAGCATTCCTCATGAGTGGTTGGAGGGGTGATCCATTGCTTCTGTGGCTTCTAGAGACCTTCCATAAGGAGGTGGGCAAACGAGGGTCGCATGGTCTTCCCAATTCGGTGCCGCGGAGGTGCTGTCAGTAGCCCCGATCTGCAGTGCGTCATACCGAGTCCGGGCCAAGACCTGCCGGCTGACCAGGTGCGTCGCCGCGTAGGGCTCCTAGGGCTCCTAGTGCAACATTGATGGTGTTGGCGATTTCTTGGGGTGCGTCTGGAGATGTCTAGGGCCGTGAGGGGGGGCCAGCTCATCACATTTCAGCCGCACGTCCCTGAGGGCATTTAAGGGAGCTTCGTCTCCCTTGATTGCTACCCATCGTTCTCTTGTCCTGATCAAACTGTTTTGTTACGACAACAGGCATTCCTTGATATCCATCGATCGCACCAGGAGTGCCCATTGAGCTGCCTTGAAGGCTGATAGACAACGATACCCATTGATATCCCGACTTTGAAAGATATCGCAACTCTCTTTCATTGACCACCAAATCCTCAATCTCTACAACATACTCAAAAACATTCACACAATCACCATGACCTTTGGCCGCACCCGCACAAGCTCCTCTTCCGAGGAACGAGGAAGAAACCCTGAGCCGATTCCCATCATGGACGACAAGGTATGTCGGTTAAAAGCAAGACTGGCCTAGAACACAAAGTCTCACAAGCCACCAGCAGCGCACCAACTCGTACTCGAGCGAGGCTTCTCTCCCCGAATCACCCGCCTCGTCCCCGCCCAAGTCATCCCACTCATGGTTCAAGCCCGCACCACAGGCCGTCAATGTCTACACCACCTGTGGTCGGCACACCAACCAGCTCCTGTTTGGCGGGCCATCCCTGACCGAGCTCGCCCGGTCCATGCTCAAGAAGGACTGAGACGCAGCAAACCCATCCCCAGGGCTCAGCTGCATGCAGCCCTGCTCTACCATGACGTCCAAATCGCGCAACTCGTCAGCTTGGAATTCATGCTGTTTCACATTCACTGTATTTATTCGACGTCGCTGGCTGGTACGGGACGGAGGTTTTTGTTGTTGCTGTCGGCGAGGTTGGCGTCTTCAGGGTAGAGACATCCTAGACTGGCGGCGCACTGAGTGGAGGGGATGGAGGAGATGGAACACTGTACCACGAATGACGACCTTGTACGATACCTTTCACTGTAGCAATATTCGTAACGAGTCCATGAATTTGACGATAATATTACCAAGCTCGGCTCTTTTCTATAATTGGCGCGTGACGAACAAAAGTCAAAAGCTGCCATGTGGGCATTGAGCAAGCCCGCCTTTTCTCACGATTGCGCGTCTCGCGATTGCGCGTCTCGCGATTGCGCGTCCCGCGCTCGGTAATGGTAACAATGATGGGAGCCAAGGCAAAAAGCCAAGGCTTGTGATAGTACCGAGTAGTCACATGGACGAGACACCATGGGCGCGAGACGCTTGAAAGGATGCTTTGTCGGTCGGTCGCTAATGAAGCAAGGTCGCTCCGACAAACACTTGACAAGTTATTCATAGAATGAGAGAAACGTGTCTTACGACTATCCCTTTTCGTCAATACTCTGCTCGCTGTAAGCTGATTTCTTGGGCCGAGAGTCGAGTCACTTCGGCAGCAGGGCACAACTTGTCTTTTGCCCGGTGCCAAGTCATTGCCGAGTAACCGCGAAACGAGAAAATATCATGATAGTGAGATAACCTGCAGAAAAAGCAGGATCGAAAAATAGCTGTTGCCTGACCAAGCTCCATCTGGGGAATCCATGACCAACCTCGACTTGGGCAATTCGACGTGGACAGGCCCAGTTGGAGGAAGCGAACCCCTACTGCATGTTGGCTGCTGACTGATGACTGAGATTTTGTGCCTTATTTTCAAGGGCACAAGGCATAAAAGCGGATAAGCTCCGGTAAAGAACCAGGGACTGCCACCTGTGACTCGCCGTCAACATCAGCCCTACGGGAAGCTTGAGCTTGAGCCGCAAGCATCGAGCGTCGGCGCCGGCATGGGGAAATCTGGGGAGAGCTGGGGTCTTGTTTGAATTCGATATTGACGACATATAAGAAAAATAAGAAGAGGAATTGAGAGTGCAAACGGGCCTCGGGGCGGTCGCGAAATGTCTATAATGAGCAATCGGGCAAACGACTATCGAAATTTTACAAAAAGAGCAATATTCACATCTAACATGTCATGTTGAAGATTCATTCTGCTTGTTTCGCAATTCATGTCAAAGCCTCGAGAGATTAGGTCAACTTCGGGCTCTCCAAATCGCCATGGTGTCTTCCGACCCTTTTGCACCAATCAGAGGCCAGATGCGGGCCAGTTGCCTGGAAAAACGCTCGGGCCACCTTGTTTTCTTTCGCGCCAAAATGCACGTGAGGCCGCAACTCGCCAGACCTCAGACTTCGACGCCTGTCGCCCGTGAACCAAGACGCGCAAAACTGCTTCATCCCACTCAGTCACCTGTTTTTCTTTTCTTATTCGTGTTCGCCCGTCGCCCGAAATTCACCACCAGCGCCGTATATACGCCTATTCAAATTTTGCTCTGGATGTCTGTCCAGCGCATTCCGACCGATTGCCCCCTTTGATGCTTTTGCGCTGATCCCGACGCGCGCGCTGTAAGCCACAAGCTCGACTGCGACCACCCCATGCACGCCTCAACCTGATATCGTGCACTCTCCGCTCATGTAAACGGTGAGTTTGCGCAACCAACTAGTCAATACAAACGCGATGATTCGATGCGCATCGATGCATTCTCACCATCAGCGATGACTGCCGTCATGGTGAATGATCCCTTTGCTGACCTCCCTGCTTGTCTTTAGACCCAGCAAAGCTCGACTAGACCCATCGTCCGTGTCATTGCTGGACGCCTGAACCGCCACACACGACCACAGAATCGATACCAGCATCACCTACAATGGTCAGCAAGCGCAAGAGACTCCTCGAGGACTTTGATCCCAACAAGTCCGACTCCGACGACGAGAACTTTGACCCTTCCGTCGCCGGACCGCCTCGAAAGAGTTCAAAGAAGAGCGGTCACTCTAGGAGTGGAAAGCCGAGTCGCCGACGTGGGAATCGCTATCGGGGATCCGACATCGATGACGATGACGACGAACTCTCCGATAGCCAGGAGGATGACTTCCTCGACGACGATGACGATGATGAAGACGAGGATACTCCCGTGAACGCCGCCGGTCGACGTGCCCGGAAAGCTGCTGTCAAGCATCAAAGCTACAGAGAAAGCAGCGAGGAGGCTGCCGAGACTGGCGACGATACTGACAAGCCTGATGACGCCAAGGACGATATCGATGCCGATGTTGATGCTGAGGCCGAAGATGTACAGGAAGTTGAAAAGGAGCCCGAGGAGGAACCTGCAAGACCAACCAGGAGCAGAGTCGTGAAGCTCAGAGTGCAGAAGGGTCAACTGCCCACTGTCACACGCCGGACAACTAGAGCCCACACGGAAGAGGCAGAGGAGTTCTTGGAACTCTCCAACTCGGGCAAGCATGCCGTTCCATCGCGAAACTCACGGAGTCGAAGCCCGGAAACATTTGCCCGGAACACAAGGGCCTCACGGGCCCTGAAGACGCCCAAGAACGCCCCTGAAACGATCCCGGAAGCTACTCAAGAGAGCGGCTCTCGAGAAACCAATGACGCCGATCAGCCTGATGAACTCTCCCAAGATCCTGAAGAGATCCAGAAGAAGGAGGACAAGGATGAAGAAATGCAGGATGCAGTCCAAGGGGATGTCGTCGAAGAGGACGCCCCTGGAGAAGATGCGCCTGTGCAAACGGTGGAGGAAGATGACGACGAGGACGACGTACCCATCACCCGCAGAACTCGAGGCGCTCGCGCAAATGCTTCAGCACAACCAGAGGAAGCCGAATCTGATGCCGGACCCAGAAAGTCACGTCGCCTGACTCGAAAGTCCAGCAAGAAGTCTCATGAGCCCAGCAGCGACTTTGAACCTGGCGACGACTCGGAAGATGCGGCTGCCTCCGGCTCGGAAAAGGCCCACGATGATGATGACGTTGACAGTCCAGCTCCTCGAGGCCGACGAGCACGGCCCACCAGAGGCTCGCGTCAAGGTGGTGATTCTGGCGACGAAGAGCCTGAGTTTGATCTTGACGAACTCAACGAGGAAGCGCGCGAGTTGCGACAGGATTCTCGGTCGCGCCGACGCCCAAGGAAGGAGTCACCTATCGTCTACCAGGAAAATACCCGGAGATCCAGAGCCCGAGTCAACTACTACATGCCTCCCCTGACCTCAGTTAACATTGAAGAGGAGGAGGCTGAAGCCGCTCCCACGCCGGCGCGCGCACGACGAGGTCGTGGTGGCGCTAGCCAAGGCTGGGAGCGGAATCTCAACACCACATTCGGTCCCTTCGGAGGCGGCGGCGGCGGTGGTTCACTTCTTAATGGGCCTTGGGGCACAGGCGCGGCTGGCGGTGTTGACTCGGATAGCAGTGACGATGAGATGATGCATCGTTCTAGCGTCGCCGGCAACGTTGGCATGACTCCGACGTCTGCGGGCCCTGCCGGTGGCCTGCTTCCTGGCGCACCAGGTCTCAACATCGATGGGGTTGGAGCAACTCCTAATGTTGGCAAGATCAAGGACCGCAAAGCCCTTGCTGATGCTGACCCTCTTGGGGTTGATATGAATGTTGACTTTAGCAAGGTTGGTGGTCTGCAAGGCCATATCGACCAGCTAAAGGAGATGGTTCAACTTCCTTTGCTCTATCCTGAACTCTTTACCAGATTTCACGTCACTCCACCAAGAGGTGTACTGTTCCACGGTCCGCCAGGAACTGGTAAAACATTGCTCGCCCGTGCCTTGGCCAACTCGGTGGGCTCTGGCGGCCGAAAGATCTCCTTCTACATGCGCAAGGGTGCCGATGCCCTGAGCAAGTGGGTTGGTGAAGCCGAGAAGCAGCTTCGGTTGCTTTTCGAGGAGGCAAGGAGAACTCAACCCAGTATCATCTTCTTCGATGAAATCGATGGTCTAGCGCCTGTCAGATCCAGCAAGCAGGAGCAGATCCACGCCTCCATTGTGTCGACACTCCTGGCTTTGATGGATGGAATGGATGGCCGTGGTCAAGTCATTGTCATCGGTGCCACCAACCGCCCAGACAACATTGATCCTGCCCTCCGTCGGCCAGGCCGTTTCGACCGAGAGTTCTACTTCCCCCTGCCGGACATTGAAGCACGAAAGTCGATTCTCAACATCCACACGGCCGACTGGGGTCTATCGGAACAATTCAAGGACTCTCTGGCCGAGAACACCAAGGGCTATGGTGGTGCTGACTTGCGAGCCCTTTGCACAGAAGCTGCTCTCAATTCTATTCAAAGGACGTACCCTCAGATCTACTCTTCCAAAGAAAAGCTGGTGGTCAACCCCGAGAAGATCAGCGTCCACGCGACAGACTTTATGCTGTCAATCAAGAAACTCATTCCCTCATCTGAGCGAGCAGCAACGTCTGGCGCCCGACCTCTTCCCAAGTCGATAGATCCGCTGTTGCGCAAGCAATTAGCCGAGGCTAAACGCGCTCTGGACGGACTGCTACCTCGCAAGAAGAAGATGACAGCACTGGAGGAGGCCATGTATGAGCAGTTCGATGATGACGATCACGGTTTTGGTCGAGAGGCGATGCACCAGGAGTTTGAGCGATCTCGAGTATTCCGTCCCCGCTTCATCATTCACGGACAGAGTGGAATGGGCCAGACTTACCTCGCGTCTGCCATCTTGCACTACTTTGAGGGCGTTCATGTGCAGAACTTTGACCTCCCTAGCATATTGGGTGATGGAAGGGTAAGTGATACACCGGCATGTGGAGTATAGATGTTAATTCTAACATGCAACAGGCTATGGAGCAAGTCATTGTCGGACTCTTTACGGAAGTTAGACGACACAAGCCTAGCGTCATCTACATCCCCAACATCGAGGCTTGGTATCTCGCGCTGCAGGGCACCATTGCTCTCACAACGTTCAAGACCATGCTGCGATCGATCCCTCCCACTGATCCGGTTCTTCTTCTTGCTACGGCAGAGGGCGATAAGGACGACCTCCCTGCCGAACTCTTCCGGGACTTTTTCGGATTCTCCAAGAAGAACCAGATGAAGATTTCGAAGCCCGACTCGGTAAGTGAAGTAATTGGCTGTTGCAATGATTTATTCTAATCTTGGATAGATGGCTCGTATGGAGTACTTCAGCTTGACCGTCAACTACGTCAAAAAGAAGCCAGCCGAGTTCCCCGATCCCGCGAATCGTAAAAAGAGAGTGCTTGAGGAACTCCCTGTTGCTCCCCCGGTTCAGCCCCCTCCTCCTACCAAAGCTGAGATGAAGGCGGCGCAGAAGAAGGATCACCAGCTCCTTAACGCCCTGAAGATCCAGCTGCAACCCATCATGGACCAGATCAACAGGAAGTACAAGAAGTTCAGGCAGCCTGTCATCCCCCCAGCCCAGATCGAGTACCTTTTTCTCGAGTCAGATCCCAACTACGTGCGGCCTGATGTTGAAGGCGCCCAGACGCGACCCTTTGAGATTGTCAAGGACAAGCATGGCAATGATGTTCTGAGAGACACTGCGACTGGCAAGTGTTACTACAACCTCGAAACAACAACCATCGAGGAACGTCTCTCGAATGGCTTTTATACTCGGCCAAAGGATTTCCTGTTCGACATTAAGGCACTCGCAAAGGACGCCAAGAATATCGGAGACAAAGAACGAACCCTCAAGGCCAACGAACTTCTCAGCAACGTCGAGGTTGATGTCGCTAGTATCGAAAACCAAACCTCGCAGATTGACTGGGAAGGACTTTACCGACGTCAAGTCCAGCGAGCTAAGGAAGCCGCCGAGAAGGAACGGAAGAGAAGAGCGATGCAATCGCTTGTGGACCGTGTTCAATCTGATCTCGGGGGTGGCAACGACAGCGACTCGCAGGGTCCAGTTACCCTGGGAGAGACGGTGCCCGGATCACGGACAATGGCCAGATTCCAAGTGAGAAGCCCGCTGTCAAACGGCCACGGCCTTTCGGGCCAGGACTCGCATCCCCTCAGCAATGGCACAGCTCATCCTTCTGGCGATGACGTTCAGATGAGTGGAGTTGACGATGACACACAGGCTGTTTCTCAGATGGGACCTCCGCCCAAATCTCATGATCAGCTCAGTCTGGGACACACAGGAGTGACGCAGATCTCGCAAAAGTCTGCCGTGACATCTCTACCTCCCGGAGTTTCGCCTTCAGCTGTGATCAATGAGGCTTCGACAACCAAGACATCAGACCCCTCTGATCATCGGTCATCCAACTTTAGCACTCAGATGACCAATGGCACTCATGCTGAAAACAGAGGTGGTGGCGAGGATGATACCACTGAACTCGATATCCCAGACACTCTTGTGGTGCCGGGCCAAAATGAGTCCTGGATGCACTCTCAAGCCCAGCAGGCGGCAGCAACAGGCAACGCCTTGCCAGGGTCTAATCTGTCAGGCAGTCCGCCTTCGCAACGCACGTCTGGCTTTAAGGCTCACAGCGTGGGCGGAATGGCGCACATTCTGAACGACCAGAACTCTGATGAGCATCATTCCATCCGCAACTCGGGCTCGTCCACTTCTGCTTCCCAGCCGCTCACGGCCGATGAGGTAGAAACGTTCCTGCACAACGTGACAAACATGACGAGCGGCTGCACCATCGAGCAGCTGGAACAGATCAACCGTGAGCTCATGGACGAGATTTGGCGCACGAGGCACGAGTGGAACCGCAGCAGGGTGATCGGATTCGTCACATCGGTGTTCAACGACACCATGCGGGACATCGACAGCATGCAGGAAGTTGCTCCGCCCAGCCAACGGCAGAGCTTTTGAGGGTTGGAGTTGCGAAATGTTAAGTTAAGGGATATGTCATCTTGTAAAGGAAAAAGCCAGTGCAAAGAGTTGGGTGACTGATTGAAACCATGTTCAGGAGTTGGGGTGTTGCAGCCGCTTGGCTATGGAAGAGAGATGTGTCTGTCTGGCTTAGAGGATATCAAACACTACACAGCTTATTTTTTTTCATATTATTTGCTTCCTGTACACTGGTCTCTTTACCCTCATGTATACATAAAATACATACAATGATGCCACATGTTCACAACTTGGCTTTGGTGCTATCATATCGCTTTCCTTCATCGGCCTGCTCGGCCACAGTCAGGTCTGGCAGCTTTTGGGGCATGATACGGCGGGGTGTGGTTCCCGGGACGACGTTGTACTTGGAAAAGTCGGCGACTCGGGCGTGTTCACGGAGAAAGTCCTCGTCGAGGAGGAGTTCGCCGTTGACGACAGAGGGGGGAGCCTGAAGGATGGCGAGGATGGCATCGGAGAAGATGGTTGCCTTGCGCAGGTCGTTGGCTTCGTCTGGATTCTTGATAGTGAACTGTTGAGTAGCAGCAGATTCAATGGCCTAACAGTTTGGTCAGCAGCATTCTATTCGACATGGCTCGAGTTTACGCACCACAGCTGGCCATATGCTCGTAATAGCCATGTCCTTCTTCCCCTCACGCTCAAAGTCCATGGCAAGGCCTTTTGTCAAGACACTCATCCCCACCTTGCCTATGGCATAGGCCGTCTTGCCGCGGAAGAAGCGGCTGTAGATGGGCGGGCTGACGACGACTATACGGCCTGTGGAGGGGAGATGGGGGAGAGCAGCCTGGATTGTTGTGTAGAGGCCTTCTGGGTTGACGCGCTGCATGAGCTGGAAGCGTTTCAAGGGAGTAGACGCGACGGGGGCCCAGAATATGGCGCCTGAGTTGTAAATGAGGACGTCTAGACGGCCGTATGCCTGGGGTTGTGTTAGTAGTGGATGTCGGGGGTTGGGGGAAGAGTTACTGATAGTGTTTTGCACACGAGAGCATCGACACTCTCTGGGGAGCGGACATCGACTTGGATGGCTGTTGCTTGGCCTCCAGCTTCAGTGATCTCCCTGGCGACGGTGGTGATGGTTGAGGCGGGGGAGTTGGGGTCTGGCGGGAAGGGACCTGCGGGCTTGGAAGGGTCGCTGATGGTTTTGGCAGCAACGACGACTTGATTGCACATTAGTTGATATCTTGAGCCTTTGTGAGAGTTGTTCTACGGACCAGTGTAGCCATTCCGGCCAAGGTCAACGGCGACCTGACGGCCGATGCCCCGGGAGGCACCGACGACGAGAGCGACAGGCTTGGTAGATGACATGGATAGTGAGTCAACTGTGTTTGCTCTAGCTATCTAGAAGATGCTTCGGGAAACTCTTGCTCTTGAATTCACGTATAAGTATATGGTTGATTACTGATACAGACGGTGATGCTCGGCCCCCCTGGCTCGGTGGTGGATACGTAAACTATCCGAACCTCGGCACCCCCACACCCCACATGACGGGGGAAGAAGACCCGGTGGCCCCGCGTCCGCTCCGCGTCTTTGGCAACACGGGGGGAAGGATCACGTCTTGAACAATCAAGATTGCGACAACTACCTTTTCTACTAACACAGAAGAGACAAGTTGAACTGTAGAAGATGGGAGGACGTATTGATTGCTACCTGGACATTGGTGAGTTTGCGATAGCCTGATCTGGAGAGTTGCTGACTGTTGGGTGGTAGTGTCCTTTTATAGCTATGTTGGCTATGCGGATTTGAGGCAGAACATTGACAAGCTTGCTGCCCATGGAGTCAAAGTAGAGTATGTACTTTCATTTCTATGCAACATTCTCAGCAATTGCTAATTCCTTCTAGATTCCACCCCGTCTTTCTCGGCGGCATCAACAACCTCTCTGGTATGACAACACTGGATCTACTGTCTCTCTTCTTCTTCTTCTTCTTCTTCTTCTTCTTCTTCTTACAAAATTCCAGGAAATAAGCCTCCGTGGATACTCCCAGCTAAAGGCAGATACCTCGCCGACGATAGTCGCCGTGCCGCTGCGCGCCTCTCAATCCCCTACCAGGGCTCACCACCCGACATCTTTGCCATCGCAAAGACCCTCTCGCCACTGCGTGCCCTGCAATTTATCAAGGAAAACTACCCCGAGTCGACTTTTCTCGCAACATTCCGCTTCTTTTTCCACAAGCTGTGGTTGCCCCCACACGTGAACCTTGCCGAGGATGCCAACCTCACCGCAGTACTATCTGAAGCGACGGATGAGCCTGACGGCGGATCAGGCAAGAAACTCTTCACCGACGAGGATGTGAAGAAGATCATGGAGGGGAGGGAGAGCATGAAGGAAAAGGTGAAGCAGCTGACGGCAGAGGCTGTCGAGAAGGGGGCTTTCGGGGCGCCGTGGCTGTGGGTGACGAACCGGGATGGAAAGTCGGAGGCATTCTTTGGGAGCGACAGGTGCGTATTCGTGATTTTGAGGTTCGACTGAATGAGGCTCATTAAACTTGTGTACAGGTTCAACCATGTGTATCGATTTCTAGGGATTCCGTTCCAGGACGTCGAGGTGCTGCCGCCTTCATCTAAGCTGTAAGTCGGGGGGTATTGGTATTGGCGAGGTTTAAGATGGGGGTGAAAGAAATTTCGAGAATTCAAAGGGGACCTTGTTTTCAATTTGCAATCAACTGAAAGCAAATCAAACATACATGTTTCTTGAATTTTGCGCGACATCTATGTCTACCTGTAGTTAAGCCAATTGTGAGTGACACAAACCCACTCACTCAACTTTGAACTTGACACTCCATCAAAATCTTCAACCATCACCATCAAAATGCAGCCTCTTGAGCTCACACTCATCGTCGCTGCGACGCGAAATATGGGCATCGGCGCCCACGGGACGATGCCCTGGACAGGTCTCCGCAAGGAGATGAAGTACTTTGCGCGCGTGACGACGCGGCTTCCGCCACAGGTACTCACTCGATTCATTCATACCGCGCGTATAGCATCAGATTCTGGAAACTGACAGAGAATTCAGTCACCTCCTGCTTCTCTAAACGCCGTCATCATGGGCCGCAAGACCTGGGACTCGATCCCGGTCAAGTTCCGGCCACTCAAGGACCGCCTCAACATCATCATCACCCGCTCCGCAGGCCCCGAGGACCCGACGCCGCCGGCCGTCGTCGGCGACAAGGAGCCCGTTCGAGTATCATCTCTAGAGCACGCGCTCCGGTACGCCCGAGCCCGAGCCGACGTCGCCCGCGTGTTCGTCATGGGCGGTGCGCAGATCTACGCTGCCGCCCTGGAGCTGCCCGAGGCCCGGCGGGTGCTGCTCACGAGTATCGAGCGTGACTTTGAGTGTGACACCTTCTTCCCGGTTGAGCTAAAGGGGGACAGGTCTGGAAACTGGGTCAAGAAGCAGAGGGAAGAGCTGGCGAGCTGGACAGGTGAAGAGATTTCCCAAGATGGTGAGGAAGAGGCGGGGACCAAGTATGAATTTCAAATGTGGGAAAAGGTCGATTAGAAGAGAAGCCCTTTCAGAGTTTGAGTCAGAATACGGCAATCCAAATGAGATGGGATATCATCCATGCATTATCTTCGTATATACATAGGTACAACAATCAAGATGCCCCAAGCCCGCACTCCAATGCCCTACCTATTCATACACCCCTTTTTACAACCCAACCCGCTTCTAATTTTTTGCCTAGTTCGTAAACATTTGATAATACAAAGTATCCCCTCAAGTCGCAGAGATCTTGGCCGCCCCCTCTGGCGGCACAACCTCCGCCTCATGCTTCACCGGCTCCTCCCTCGCTGGGGTGACGTCGTCCTGCTGCCCACTTAGCTGCTTCTCCAGCCTTATCCAGAAGACGTCGACAGGCTTGCTAAGGATCTGGGGAAGCTGTGTAGCGAGCATGTTATCGCTTGCAGCTTCAAACTGCAGCAGCGTCGACCGCATCCAGCCCACAATAGCAAGCAGAGCACGAGGATCAGCGTCGGGGGAACCCTTGAACAGGTTCCTCCAGACAGCACTCGCCAGCACGGCATCACCCTTGATCAGCCCCTCGTCATACGCCAGCAGCAGACCCCGCCACTGCACAAAAATATCCTTGAGGTAACGCTGCCGCAGGGCGCTCGACGTGATGTGGTGGTCGATGTGCATCTTCTTCTCGCACTCGAAAAAGAAGTGGTCTGTCAGCTGGTGCTGCCAGTTGTGGAAGGACTCGCGCTCGAAGCAGCGTATCCGGGCGTTGATGAGGTAGAGGTGAAGCATGGTGACGTGGGACCAGGTGCTGAATGTGGGAGGGAGTTTGAAGGCTGAGCATGTTAGCGACGAAATAGAAGTGAGATGGGAATAGACGTACTGTGATGCCATACGCTATCTGGGTTCAGAGAGTGGCCAATCTCTTCGCCGTCCTCCGCAAGCTGCACCTGGTCGTTCTTCCGCTCCTTCTCGGTGATGTGGTAGTCGGCAGCCTTTGACGACGCCTTGAACAACTGCTCCGTAGCGCCCAGAACGCGGTAAGGCTCGGCCATGGCGCTCCCGAGGCCCTTGAGGAGGCTCCTCGAGTTCGTCTTGCTGAATTGCCGGACGGGGACCGACGTGGGCGCCCTCGCGGGGGTCACAAAATTCGTCCTCGGGGCAGCGGCAGCTCGTGATGCGCCGGCGCGCATTGCGGCCCGGAGGACGGTCCGGGCCTGTGTCCTACAGGTCTCGCAGGTCAAGCTCATTGTGAGTGATGTTCTGAGAGGAGATTGAGAGGCGCTGGGTCGAGGAGGGAGAATGCTGGGTCGTCCAGGGTCCTTCACGTCATGGCCGGGTGCATGACGGCTTCAATCTTTCAATGGCAGAGAAATTGTCTGCCATGTGAGTGGTCCGGGAGAATGTCGGCAGGCGAGGACCCTTGGTGCTATCGGCACTGTAGCACACTGTGCTAGATAACCTGCATGGCTGAAGGAGCATGAACAACTCTCATCAAAGTCATGATGAATAAAAATACATGATTTTACATCTTACAAAGATTATACTTATACTATTGGTATCTGGAAAACACCAATGAGCTGTTTGTTCCACCAAATCCAAAGCTGTTGGAGATGGCCACTCCGATATCCTTCTCCTGTGCTTCTTTGGGTACGAAGTTGAAGGCGGCTCCAACATCAGGCTTCTCCAGGTTCAGCGTCGCAGGCACAATTCCCTAGAACCGATGTCAACGGCAAGTCTTAGTGCCTTTCAAGGGTTTCACATACCTCATGAATAGCCAGGATGGAGAATAGGGCCTCAATGGCTCCAGCAGCGCCAAGCAGGTGTCCAACCGCCCCTTTGGTGCTGCTAACAGTAATATCCGACTCGCGAGACTGTCCCTCGTCGCCCATCATTAGACTTCGAATGGCCGACGTCTCAGCGATATCGCCAACTTGTGTAGCCGTGGCATGGGCGTTGACATAGTCGACCTGTGAAGGCTTAATACCCGCATTCTTCAGCGCCTTTGTCATGGCAAGAAGGGCACCACGACCATCTTCTCGAGGCGCCGTCATGTGATACGCATCGCCGCTACACCCGTAGCCCTTGATCTCGGCGTAGATGCGAGCCCCCCGCGCCTTGGCGTGCTCCAGCTCCTCGAGCACACACACGGCAGCACCTTCAGCGACGACGAACCCGTTTCGGTCGGCGTCAAACGGCCGACAACTTGCCTGTGGGTTGTCGTTGTAGGCCGTTGATAAGGACCTGGCCCTTCCGAAGCCGGCAAAAGTCAAAGGGTGAATGCATGACTCTGAGCCTCCCGCAACCATGACGTCGGCGTCTCCCATGGCGATGAACCGTGAAGCATCTCCGATTGAGTGGGCGCCGGTTGTGCAGGCTGTCGTGGCAGCGTGGTTTGGGCCCTGGAACCCGTACTTCATAGCGATATGGCCAGCAGCCATGTTGATGAGAATCTTTGGGACGAAGAGCGGCGACACCTTTTTATATCCCTGACAAGCAGTCAGCACCAGCTCTCTCTCAGCTCAAACTTGAAGCAGCCTTACACCTTGATCGTGCACCAGACTCGTCTCGTAAATCTCGTCGAGATTTCCAATCCCGCTCCCAAGACACACACCTGTCTCTTCCAGCTCACGCTCGTCCTTTGGCTCCCACCCAGCGTCCTTGAGAGCCATGTCGCTAGCCGCAATGGCGTACTGCGTAAACTTGGACATGCGGCGCTGCTCCGTCATGCCGAGCCAGTCCGAGGCCCTCCATTTGCCTTCTCCCTCACCGCTGGGAACTATCCCGGCTACAGTACTCGTAAGCTCCCTCCACCGCGCCCGAGGCTCCAAGTCTGTGACGCTGACGATGCCAGACTCGCCGGCCAAGAGACGGGTCCAAGTCCGCCTGACGCCGACTCCTAGGGGCGTGATGGCGCCGAGGCCAGTCACGACTACCCGACGCATTATGATCCCATGCCGAGATTAAGAGGGGGAATATGAGAAGTTGAAGAATCTAGAGAGAAAGATGTTAGTTGGAGGTCGATCCGGGGTCATGTCGAAAATTTCCCTCTTTGGTTTAGCGCACTGTGCTTCCCGTTCATGATGCAGGGGCGTTGCATCGTCACGATAAGCCATTGGCAAGCAACTTGACTTCTAGTATCTTTTTTGGCATTCGAAATATTTGACCAACTAATTCCAATCTTTTTTTTCATACGGAAATTGACTAAGATATATATGCTGTTTAAATGGTCATGCGGCCAAGATCTGAATAAGACGCCACCTGCTCAAAACGGAGCACAAAAGACGCGAAGCAAACACGTTTCACCCCGTTGCTGCTACACTGAGACAGCTCTTTGACGACCAAAAATCTCGGCAATAATCTCGCTCAATCTTGGATATTCATTGATATATCTGATATATAGCGTTCCTGTGCTGTTCTTTATTGCACGTGGCATCCTCCTAGTCGAGACGCGTCTGCACGTCACATCTCACTATCTTACCCCCATAGTCTCCCGGGACATTCTACGAGGACCCTGCGTCTGAGCCGGTGGATGAACCCGAGCCGATACCGGTAAACCTGGGGGCCAAGAGGCTTCAATAGTCTCATCATGCCTCGCAGTCAGAAGCCGGGCTCTGCAATGCCCGCCGAGGCCATCGGGCAGGCCATTGGAGGCCCTAGTGGGCGCCTGTCGACGTCGCTGGAGGTGGAGGACCCCTCGAGCGATAACCTCAAGCATCGGCTTCACGAGTGGGCAGCCAGCGGAGCTCGGAATGACGACGATGATGACCAGGGCTCAGAGTATGAGCTCCTCATGGACCCCAACCTCCCTGAGGAGTATGAGACGAGACGAAAGGGTTCCGAGGACTCTGGAGATGAAGCAGCTCTTATCAAGGACGATGAGGAAGAGGAAAACTCTCCTTACCCAGAAGTCAGAGCCGCGGTACGAAACTACGACGAGGACCTCCCATGCAACACGGTTAGGGCCTGGACCATCGGCATGCTCCTCGTCGTCCTGGGCGCCTCGATGAACACCCTCTTCTCCCTCCGCCAGCCCTCCATCAGCATCGGCCCCCTCATCGCGCAGATCATCGCCTGGCCCATGGGCCACGGGTGGGCGAGGTTCGTCCCGGACAAGGAGTTCACCACGTTTGGCGTCAGGTGGACGCTCAACCCGGGGCCCTTCAACATCAAGGAGCACGCCATCATTGTCGTCATGGCCAGTGTCTCCTTTTCGGTTGCCTACGCTACGGATATTATCCTGGCCCAGCTCGTGTTTTACAAGCAGAACTTTGGCATCATGTTTCAGCTCCTGCTTACCATCTCGACGCAGTCGGTGGGCTATGGTATTGCAGGCATGCTGCGCAAGTTCCTAGGTGAGTCCATGAGAAGAGAACGACGAGTTCAAAGAGCTCACCCTCAAAGTGTACCCTGCCTCCATGATATGGCCCGAGAACCTCGTGGGCGTCACCCTCATGAACGCCATGTACGAGAGAAACGACGCGCCAGACGCCACCATCATCGGAGGCACCATGCACCGCTACAGGTGGTTCACCATCGTCACGGGCTGTGCCTTTGCCTACTACTTCATCCCGGGCTTCCTGGCCCAGTTCCTGAGCATCTTTGCCGTCGCCACCTGGCTCGCGCCTCAGAATCCCGTCGTGAACCAGCTGTTTGGCGGGCAGACGGGGCTGTCGCTTCTCCCCATCACGTTTGACTGGACACAGATTGCGGGTTACGTTGGCTCGCCGCTCATCCCGCCTTGGTAGGTTGAACTTGCTCGACTAAACGCTGGAATGACCTCTGAACGAGTCTAGGCACGCCATCGCCAACACCCTCATCGGAGTTGGCACATTCTTCATCGTGCTCTCGTCGTTTCTTCACTATGGCGGAGCGTGGTATGCTGAATACCTGCCAATGAGTGACTCGAGCACATACGACAACACGGGAGCTCCGTACAACACGACTCGTATTCTAACGCCCGAGTTCACTCTGGACGAGGAAGAGTACAAGAACTACTCGCCCCTATTCATCAGGTTTGTCAAACTCAAACCCAAGAGTAACTTTAGCTCACAGATTCAAGCACCACATTTGCCATGTCCTACGGTCTATCCTTTGCCGCCATATCGTCACTCGTCGTGTACACCTACCTCCACAACGGGAAACAGATCTGGCAGCAGTGGAGGAACAGCACCAAGGAGAAGCCGGATGTCCACATGAAGCTCATGAACAAGTACAAAGAAGCTCCCACGTGGTGGTACATGTCTCTCTTTGCCGCTGCAAGTTCCCTCTCAGTCCCTCCTCGAGACGCATGGCTAACGGTGGTGCAGATGCTCCTCATCGGGTTCTACACTGTTCTTGGATTCCCTACAAACCTCAGCTGGTGGGCGTTCCTGTTGGCCATTGCCATCTCGTTTGGCTTTGCCTTGCCAATTGGTATTATCCAGGCCGTCACCAACACGCAGATTGGCCTCAACGTCTTGACCGAATTCATCTACGGCTACCTCCAGCCGGGCCGTCCTCTAGCACTAATGATGCATGTAAACTCCCCTCACTTGCACGAGCTATGCTAACTTCAACTCTAGCTTCAAGACATATGGATACATTACAATGCAGGTTCCTCTCTTCTAGTGCCTTTGACAGTAGCTAACCGTCTCAGGGCGCAATCGCTCCGCTTCGTCTCTGACCTCAAGTTTGGACACTACATGAAGATCCCGCCTAGAACAATGTTTCTGACCCAAGTCGTGGCCACGACCTTTTCATGCTTCATCCAGATCGTAGTCTTGAACTTGGCCCTGAACAACATCGAGGACGTCTGTGAGCCACACCAGGCTGACCACTTTACGTGCCCTGGCGGCCGCGTCTTCTTTGCTGGTGAGTAGACACTTACTCTAGACTGTGAAACATAGTCTAACATGTAGTAGCCTCCATCATTTGGGGCCTCCTTGGCCCTGCCCGCATGTTCTCCCCCGGCCAGGTCTACTCGGGCCTTTTCGCCTTCTTCATAGTCGGCGCCATCACGCCCATCATCATCTACCTCGCCGCCAAGCGCTGGCCCAGATCCCCCGTCCGCTACCTCATGGCACCCCTCATATTCGGCGGAGCCGGCTCCATTCCCCCGGCCACGCCCCTCAACTACCTCTCCTGGGGCGTCGTGGGATTCGTCTTCCAGTTCTGGATCAAGAAGCGGCACTTTCGGTGGTGGACGAGGCTCAACTTCCTCACCTCGTCGGCGCTGGACCTCGGCCTCGCCCTGGCCACGCTCTTCATCTTCTTCGCCTTTACGCTACACGGCGTCGAGCCGCCCAGCTGGTGGGGGAACAGCGTTGTCTCTACCACCATGGACGTTCAGGGCACAGCCATCCAGGCGCACGTGGCTCAGGGGGAGCGCTTTGGGCCTGAGAGTTGGTGATGAGTGAGAGGGAATTACTGTATTCGTATGCTGGCACTTTTTTGAGCCGCCTCTCCTCAGAGA
>SSHR01001123.1:0-12048 GCA_006518225.1 Fusarium neocosmosporiellum | reverse complement strand
CCCCCCCCCCGGTGGGAAAACCCCAACCAAGGTCGAGACGCGGTCGTTGGGCGGGACGCCAAGAATCCCCTAGCTCCCGTTGCCAACGGGATCGTCTCCACGCTTCATTACGGAGATTTTGAACTTTGCTTCTTTTTTCTAACCCACAATCAGGACATCCTTTGTGCCTCGGTTGATAGCTTCTAGTGGGTTATGTGCTGTTGGAGACGACCGACCTCAGCCAGAACCATGATGAGGCAGGACAGGGTCTCAGTCAGTTATCAGCCAGACGGAAAGTCAATAACAATACCAGCACCCTTGACTCGCTACCGCTTATCTCAAGAAGACGATCATGGACAACAATACCAAGGGAGGGTTAGAAGATCTATACATGACCAGGAAGCTCGCTTCAAACTCTAAAGTTGCCCAAACAAGCATCGCCTCCCTCGTCAATGCCTTTCCGCACTATCCTGGAAAACCAAAAAGCCAGCGGCTTGACATTATTAGGCGTCAATAATTCCTCCGGCTCCGATCCTGTCGCCTCCCTTACCCCTGAATAACGGCCGAGGGCGTCGCGTGGAAAAGACCCAGATAAAGCAAGCCACAGCGGGACCTTGAACGGCAAGCACTCTGTTCAGGGGTGCAAATTCATCCTCGGTTGACAGGCCCCAATTAGACATTTAATATCCAGTCATGGCAAGGGGGCCAGCATATAGAGAACCACGCTCCTGGTAATAATGGCAAAAGTAGTCTCAACTATAATTCGATTAGGAAGACATCAAGTCTGTACTCATCACAATGCTATGCCGCCGAGGCCTATCCTGCCCAATGCTCATCCCGTACTCCAAATCTCTCCCATGATTGCTGGCAACGGATCATACCCATAAATCAGGACGAGAAAGCCGCCGGCACTGATGCTCAAAACAGGTCCGGGAGGATCTCTCTATACAAAACAGTGCTTCGGGGAAGGGTTCAAAAACAAGGGGGGGTATAATAACGACAAAAAACGTCCACATGCCAGCTCAACTCCCCGCACAAAAACCAGCAAAAGCAGAGGGAGTTATAATCAAAGATCAATATTACAAGACAAGGTAGTGTTCCATATAGCGTCGTAGCGTTCGAAGCATATGAAGCGAAGTATACATCAGGTCGTTACATCATGCCAAGGCGAGTGTTGCGCTTGTTCATCCGTGGTCGGGGGCCAGGGGGGCCGAGAGGTCCGGGTGCAAGGCGGTGGCCTGTCGGCGGCATGCCATACGGAGGTCGCGGGAGACCCATGCCAGGGCCGAGCCGTTGTGCGGGATGGCTAGGGAGGCCAACCATACCGTTCGGGGGTCGGGATCCAGACACTGACCGAGTTGGTGGTCCCTTCATAGGCCCGTTGGGTTCAATAGGCTGTCCATTGCTAGAGATCCAAGGTTGTTGGACTCGTCGCCAGGCATCCCGTTCGCAGTATGACTTGCCATCCACCTCAAAGTAGCCTTCGGAGAGCGATCGGCCACAGTCAAGGCATCGGAAGCAGCCAACATGATACTTGATGGCAAACTCGTCCTCCAGGTATTGTCCTTCGATACCGTTCGCGCAGCTCCCGCAGAGACTGCCGTTAAGCTTGTGGTAGTGGTGCTCGCAGTAAGGCTTGTCGTCGAGAACGTAGAACTCGGCCGACGTAAAAGGCTGAGTGCACGTCGTGCAGACAAAGCAGGCCTTGTGGTATTTTCCCGTCAATCTTCCATCCGCTGAAGAGATACTCTTTCCTGTAATGGCAAGTCCGCAAGCTTTGCAGTTGCCCCTGGACCTCGCGGGATCTTGGGAACTCTTTCGCATAGGAGGTGCAAGAGGGGGGTGAATGTTGTTGGCTCCACGTCCTGATTGCGCGACGGGATCATGATGGTATGGGTCTTGCGGCGAAGATCCATAGGCCGGGAACAAGTCCCGCTCGCTGGGTCGTTCCCGGGTCTCGACCTGAGGTCCATTTTGAGTGGTAAAGTCCGGCTTGTGGTCTTTCGGAGGGATTTCGAGGGGCGACTCCGAAAGGGGTGACTTAGTCCGAGAAGGGACCTGTAGTGGAGCAGGGTCCTTGGAACCCAAGCTCTCCATCGAGGTTTCTAGGTCAGTCATCAAACCATCCATAGTTGATGAGTCTGAATGGTCGCGACGGGCTTGAGATCTCGCCTGGCTGGTCTGGGAGCTCCCGCGGCTCTGGTGGCTAAAAGTCGAGTAGCCGGATGACGTCGAGTCGGAAGGGGTGTGATAGGGATTGTTGACGCCGAATTCAGCGGCAAGATCGACCGATGCTGAAATCTTGCCAGGATTTTGCGGGCGAAGCAAACTCTTGCGTGGAGGAGGCGGTCTCGATGTGTCTGGTCCCATGGATGGCCTTGATACGTGACCGCGACCATCCTCGGCCTTGACCCGCTCAGGCTTGGTTCCCGGTGCTGAAGGCGTCCTCAGAGGAGGCTCTGGTCTAAATGATGACTTCGGGAATGTATCGGAGCGGTTGATGAGTCCCAGAGGCTGAGGTTGAAGCTGATCATCTGAATCATAAGGGTTGCCGAGTCCTTCGTAGTCGTCCCTCGGCGGCCGCGGTGGCGGTACAGCGTTGTTGTTGCTTCCCGTGGGAGATGTAGACATGTCTATCTTGTTCGAGATGTAGATGTCTTTTGGTGATGCACTCAGAAAATCGTCGTGCTTAGTATTAGTGTTATTGGTGCTGCCAGTTATTTCCCTTGGAAACGACGGTGATGTCGCTGAGGGGCTGCGTATGGCATCGAAAGGGCCTGGCGCGATCGTATCGAGTCGTTTGAGCAGTGTGTTATTTACTCCGCCGTTGGGGCTCACGGAGCGAGGTTGCATGTCTGGACCATGCTTCTTCTCACCGAAGCCTCCATAAGCGCCAGGTCGCTCGACCGGACGCGGAGACGGCATGATCAGGTCATCTTCATGAGGTGTTGGGGTGGAATCAAAGAAGGTCCCCATTTGGCCCGGTGGTGATAGATCACTATTTGGTGTAAGCTGCCCTTGGCGCAGAAAAGGTTGGTCTACAACATCGTCAGCGACTCCTTGACCCATTTTGCTAGAGCTACTCACTGGCAGCATTGACGTCAAGTGATGGCGGTATCCGGCCATGCTTTTCGGGAGGTGGTACTGGGCTGTATGGCGTGTAGGGTTCGTACTGCTCTGGCGGCGGTGAGACTATCGTATCGAATCAGTACCAAGCGCAAGATGGATTTTCTTTTCATGTTCTTACGTTCAGCTTCTGCAGGGGTACATATGTGCTCGCCCATAAGAGATATTTCTACTTGTCGACCACATGACGAACACTTGATGGTCGGCAGAAACATTGACTCTCGTGGGACAGCCATGGTGACGGCGCGTTGTGTCGCAGTCGGTTAAGATATCCAGCTTTATTCGGCACAATAACTCTTCGAATATGAGGCGATGCCGTCCAGTTTCGCCAGCCAAACTGCGAGAATGGCCTTGGGGAATGCGCAGAACGGACGATAAACGCAGGCTCTGCTACAGTCGTCTCAATAGAGCGCTTGATGTGAGACCTTTACATTCGTACCCCAGGCCAGTTCTGTGACCGGTGTCCCTGGGGTCGATGACGGCAGCGAAAGATGCCAAAAGGCAAAGCTGTGATGAATGTTACTGTCGATAAAGTGTCAAGTTGCAATGTCAAGATCGGTTTGAGCTGAAGAGTCGAGAATCCCTGTGGAATTGCCGCGTCGGTGGTCGGGGTAGTATCCAAGCGAGTCAGTCGGTGAGCGATGTCGAGAACGAGAGTATCGTTCGCCTCAGGTCCAGCCTCGTCGCCGTTCAACTGAAAATGACTTGCAGCTTCAGCAGAAAGCCGGAAGGAAAGATGCGAAACACGACACGAACACGGTTGCGACGTGAAAGGACGGAAAGAAAGTCAGGTGTCGACTTGCAAGAAGGGGACGATGCGCATCGTGTCTCGAATGTGGAGGGCGAGTGGGCGGGTTGATGCTAAAGGGGGACCCTTGGCCGAACTAATGGCTGGTAGCAGGCTTATCCCAGGCTCTAATCCTGGCTCACGTCGGCGCCCTTGGTCACAGCGCTGGCCGAGAGATCCTTGTACCCCTGGTTGGTGACTGCAACGAGACGGCTTGTAACCTGACGGGTTTGCGGTGGGCGCGGTGTGGAATAATATGAGCAGCAGGAAGATGGAGGTCGGCCAGAGTATCCGTGAGGTGAGAGTCTCTGTCAGTGGGTTCTGAGCTTGTCTTTTTGACTCTAAAGTCATGCCCCATCTCCCACGGCTCTGTCGTTGGTGGCGGCGCATCGATGCATCGGATCAAGTGCCCGTCCCATCAATCTCTTGTCTTTGTCCTCCCGTGGGTGCTATTCTTAGTCGTTGCCTCCAGCATCGTGGTAACGAACATTCCAACCGCGGCCCAGCATCCAAAACTTTGTACGACCTGCCGGCTGCTTCGCCGAAGCTTCTCTGCTAGAATAGCGTTCGCACACCCCAGCGCTAGCGTGCGTGGGGAGGCGGCCTGAGACACGGCTCTGCGGCCATGCGTTCAATCTTCAGGGCGGGTTGGCGAGATGGCAGAGACACCGCGGGAGCCAAGATTGGCCTGTCATTCCTGGTACAAGGCCTCGCTCTTCGGTGATTCGGTTCGTTCGCCTCCTCAGTGATGCATGCCTCTTCGGAAGACGGGGACAAGGGCAACGCTGTACCTGGGCAATACCGTCCTTTGTTCGGACTGGCCGCCCTGTATCAGTTCCACCGATACGGAAGGTTGCTTTGCGATCCGAAGAAGGTTGAACAGTCCGCAATTGGCTCTTGGCTGCGTCGACAGACGATGCATGCAGCTCATGCCAACGTTTGCAGATGCGAATTATCCAGGTGCGTTGCCGTCACTGGCCACGGAGCGGTCTGCTAACTGTTGCTCATCAAACGATTCCCGCAACCGTCGACCAAGAAGCGCAACAAGAACAATGGCCCGGCCTCAGCCGGCTCAAGTCATACGAGACGCCACAGCGTCCGTCTGTCGCCCATGGATCCATCCATTACAAGAGGAGGAAAAGGACGGATCCAACGTTGAGAACAGGCGAACGGGTACCTTGCAGGAGCTCTGTCCAGTGGAGAAACGCCCCTGGTGGCCCTAGTCCTGAATGGGGTCTCGGCCGACCGAAAGGGGAGCTACCTCATCAAACGCCTGCTTTTATTGCTCCTCGCGTGGTGTGAAGCGTCGTGGGGAACAGCCTGTCAAAGCTAGAATTCGAGATGGAAGCCCGCAGCGCAATTACTGAGTATGCTGCAAATCAATAATCCTGTCCACTAGAGACGCGAGACGACCAACAGTATCACTCGCCAACCTCGAGACGGAATCAGCGGGCTTCTCAATCCGGTTTAGCTATCACCCGCCACCCACTATGAGCAAGGCTGAAAGGGGACCGCAAGCGGAGAAATTGTGCATGCATGCATTGGCGTCGGTTCTTGCTAACTAATGGATCCCGTACGGAGTAATCTCTCTGGCAGCGGGCATGGGTTGCCATGATATTGATTGGCTCGTGTTGGCGACTGGAGGATAAAATGAATGGCTTTGACACTCTTGACCCCGGCCTCTACTCTGCGTCTTAATTGCTTGTCCTCTTTGGGGGGGGGGCTACGCCGCGACAGAACATGGCTGATCTTCATCTCTACGCGCCAAATACAGCAGGTTGCTATTAGTGCTCAACTACCCCGTGATCAGGGTGACACTCGGTGACGAGTGGTTGGAGGGTTCAGTCGCGATGCAATCTCCAAGCGTCGAGAATTGTGCCGAGGATAGCGCACCCGGATCTGCAAGACAAGCGTGTTGCAAAGGCCCGAGACAGCCAAGCATTAAATGCCGCTACTATGGTACCCACTGTCTCAGGTCTTTGACGGGAAGAACGATGCGATGCGTCTCTTGTGGTCCTCTCTCTCGGATGAGGGCATCAACACTGGAGCGCCAAGCATCGGCCGAACATCAATAGATCGGTGACCAAGAAACGCCACGATGAGACGCCCCAAGAGTCATTTCTTCGGCAGACGAGGCCACAACAACCACACGACCTAGGGCTGGAAACAGTTCGTTTCCAGTTGCCGGGCTTGCAGACTGGAGCTACCCCTGGACGAGACCACAGTCGTGTGATGATCGTGGCTGATAAGTTCGGCATTAAGAACCATCCAATAGAGTTTGTCATACTCCCACGACGTCCAGTTTCAAAACATTCAACGCCTCGACCGCCCAGAAGCAAATCCATCATACGATCATCTTCAACGAAACATTCTAGGCTCCGCAGCGTATGACGTCCTCCTTATCGTCAGGGCCAATGCTATCAAGAGCCGTATCCTTCAGGGTCATTACCTCATCAGACCTTTGACATCTAGTGCCCATGCTAGTCATGAGTTGCTAAGAACCCACAGCGGCTGATAGTGTCGGTGAACGTCATTGGGGTTCCAGGCCTAGCCTCGCATGGGTCTCATTTTAAGGTGATGGCTTGTGTGGTTCACGATAACAGCGGTTTTGGGGGGTAATTTCGTGAATGTGATCGTCGATCGGCTATCTGACACACATGACCAGTCTCAGATGCACGGGGGCTGAGATGAAGCAATGTCGTCAGTTATTCATGGCAACGAAGGCTAGGCAAGCCAGGACCTGCGATGGGCGTTTCGACTGGCCTTCTAGCTGACACTGGCAGCGGCATATTTCTACATCAAGCCTCTATTACGCCTTTTTAACACGGAGCATCAGAATGTCGCCATGGCGATGAGAGACATGGCGGTTCTTGGCAGATTCTACAGAGCCCACACCAAAACCTCATCAGGAACGAGAGATCGCCCCGCAACATCTAGAACTTGACCAGAGGATGATTCTGGTTGACCGTGGGGTCTTGCATGGTCGATCAATCCAAAGGTCCGTTCGAACACTGGTTCGGGTGGTGATAGGCTCCATGACAATGGAGTTGATCGGGTTGCTGGGACAAATCGACAACTATGGTCCACAGGGAGAAAGCTTCCTGCTTGGATCCAGCAGATCTCCATATAAGAGGTCATAGCTCCTACGGGCTCATGCCTCTCTGCGAATTCTCCACGGAGCAAACTCACTTGCTACATTCTAGCTCTCCCGCATTTGACGGTGAAGCCGGAACCCGCGGAACATCGATTCACCCGGCGGAGAAGGACCCATCATCGCAAACATCAGTTTGAACCGATGTGGAGCTTCGGCTCATCAGCGTCCATGGTTACATGTGAAGGAACAAGTTTCACCTCACCGCAGGAACAATGATGAGACCCTGGAGAGAGATCTGCAGCAGACTGCGACTGGCTGGCGCTATGACCCCTGTTTAAATGGACAGAGATATGGATGTTGGGTTAAGCGAATTGTTGCCGCAAGCGCTGGAGCCGTTGCGGGATAATGGCTAGCGCTCTCTTGTGGGATGATCGACAACAGCACGACTCACGGGATGGACCAAGCGATGGAACAGTCTTGCCCGCGGTTTCTTCGTGCTTGATAGCAAACGTATTCCAGCGGTCAGTAGATACGTTATTGATTGGCGTGCACGTGTCTTGTCGTAGGTCTGCAGGACGGATATCATGATTGAGAAGCTAGAGCAAATCCAGTTGGTAGACCAGAAACCTCAAAGGTCTCGTGCCAAGACCAAGAGTCAGTTCTTTGGGTCTATGGAATAATAACCTCTTCGAGCTTTCGGGGCAGTTTCCGCGGTCTTTTCTATCCGAAGGTTCCCTACACATGCGGCTGACACTGTGGACATTTTCCAGCTCAGAACTTCCATTTTCTCGTCATAACAAAACGACGAAAAAGCGAGGCACATATTCGCGCAATCTTGGCGTGCCGTGCCTTGAGCGTATCAGAGCCACATGCGAGTACGACGGCCTGTGGCAACAACGGGCTATCTGCAGCAGGCGGCTCAATATGGTGCGACAATGTTTCTGCAAGTTCACACACGCAAGACCTCTTGCCCGTCCAAGTTTTTGCGTCCTCGAAATCTCGGTTCCACGCCGAAGTCGCGGAAGCCCAACGGAATCGGGAGCGGACTTTAAAGGATCGCCGAAGGTCCCGGGTAAGGCCAATCACCGGGGATGGCACCGGTATTGACAAGGCACACGACACGGGTTCATTGGTGGCGGCTAAGAGGGACGATACCTCTTGTGTGCTCTCCTGCACGAACTAACGTCAAGCGAAGCTACTGTGCTGTACCGAGGTGTCGAATGTTGGGAAATGCACAATGCCAGGGGCCCAGGCCACTCGTTCGGCAAGACGGGTCTTCTTGTGCATGGAAGGGGGGGGGAGAAAAAGGAAGCGCTCTGCATGGTGGCAGGGTCAGCCATGACTTGACTGGAGGGGTTGAGGTGTCATGTTGAACTCAATTGCCGAGACTGTCTCTAAAGGTACCAACTCAACTTGATGAAGACAAATCCCCATGGTCAATTATGGTCGCGTGCCAGCTCTTAGTTTTCGACGTAGCTACAGTATCAAGTCGAAGCCATCTCCGCCTCTTCAAGCTCTCGGTTGAATCCTCCTCGCCTCCGAACGCTGCCAATCCTGTGGAAAAGCCTGCTGCCTTCGGCTGTGCAGAAGTGTCCACAAACATACAGAAGACATTACCCAGGCCCAACCAACTGTCCTCTCCGAGCCCTCCGCAGGCGCTCCGCAAGCCGCTAGATTATCGCGACTCCGCTAGCGCCGCGTCGTCAGCGCTCACCGCCCAAAACCCACAATGGAGAACCAAACGTGGCGGTACCTGCTGCTTGTCTCCATCTCATGTGCCGTATTTGAACCCTCCCCATCCCGTGGATTTTCTGCTTCTACTCTTCTGCTTTACCAACAACACTCATCAAAACTCTTAGACACATTAATCTTCTTAACCAAACCCCTTCAACCCCTTAAAACCCCATATCATCTCGACTGCTGTCTACCCCGCTACCCCGCGATCAACCACCCCGCCAAAACTAAACAAACTCTTACAAGACGACCAAGGCACCGAACCTTGGTCACTACAGTCGTCAAGACGTTTTCCAATCTCCTTAACTCGTATGTCAAGACTCGATATCTCCTCATGATGGTTAAAAACACAATCGGAATTCACAATGCTGACCCCCTTCCAGGACTCACCACCCGTTCGCAGGAGCCCGCTGCTCAGCCGATTCCGGAGGCTCAGCGGACTCGACCTTTGAACAGTAAAGGTCGAAATCAAAATCTGAACCCGTCCAATCTACGCAAATCGCAAACTTCCACGTCAAAGCCACTCGCTCACCATGGCTCCTCACGCGGAAGTCGGCACGGGCTCCTCGAACGGGGCTTACACCAACGGCCGAGGCTCTTCGGCCCACCAGGACCTCTTTATCGTCAACTCCCCCAATGTCACCTACACTGATGCGGAGATTCGCTCCAAGTACACCTACCGCACCACCAAAGTCGACGTTGACGCCAATGGCAAGTATGTCGCCACTCCCAACGAGACCCTCTACGACTTCAAGGTCGACCGCAAGATTCCCAAGGTCGGCATGATGCTTGTTGGCTGGGGCGGCAACAACGGCACCACCGTCACCGCCGGCATCCTCGCCAACCGCCGCCAGCTCTCCTGGGAGACCAAGGAGGGTCCTCGCGAGTCCAACTACTATGGTTCCGTTGTCATGGGCTCGACCCTCAAGCTCGGCACCGATGCCAAGACCCACCAGGAGGTCAACATCCCCTTCCACAACATCTTGCCCATGGTCCACCCCAACGACCTCGTCATTGGCGGCTGGGACATCAGCAAGCTGAACCTGGCTCAGGCCATGGACCGCGCTCAGGTCCTTGAGCCTACCCTCAAGGCCCAGGTCAAGAAGGAGATGGCTGAGATGGTTCCTCTTCCCTCCATCTACTACCCCGACTTCATTGCTGCCAACCAGGAGGACCGCGCCGACAACGTCCTTGAGGGTACCAAGGCTTCCATGGCTCACGTTGAGCAGCTCCGCAAGGACATTCGTGACTTCAAGGCCAAGAACGGCCTCGACAAGGTCATTGTCATGTGGACTGCCAACACTGAGCGCTACGCCGACCTCATCCAGGGTGTCAACGACACGGCCGACAACCTTCTCAAGGCCATTGAGCAGGGTCATGAGGAGGTTGCTCCCTCGACCGTCTTTGCTGTCGCCTGTATCCTCGAGGGCGCCCCCTTCATCAACGGTTCTCCCCAGAACACCTTTGTCCCTGGTGCCATTGAGCTTGCCGAGAAGCACAACGCCTTCATCGGTGGCGATGACTTCAAGTCTGGCCAGACCAAGATGAAGTCGGCCCTTGTTGACTTCCTCATCAACGCCGGCATCAAGTTGACCTCTATTGCCAGCTACAACCACCTTGGCAACAATGACGGCAAGAACCTGAGCTCCCAGAAGCAGTTCCGGTCCAAGGAGATTTCCAAGTCCAATGTCGTTGACGACATGGTCGAGGCTAACCATGTGCTGTACAAGAAGGGTGAGCATCCCGACCACTGTGTTGTGATCAAGTACATGCCCGCGGTTGCCGACAACAAGCGTGCTCTCGACGAGTACTACGCCGAGATTTTCATGGGTGGCCACCAGACCATTTCGTAAGTTGATAATGATTCTATGATGTGAACCTCGCTAACAGGAAATAGGATGTTCAACATCTGCGAGGACTCTCTCCTTGCTTCTCCCCTGATCATTGACCTGGTCATCATTGCTGAAATGATGTCTCGTATCCAGTGGAAGGCCGCCTCCACCGACGGAGCTGCCACCACTGAGTACAAGAGCTTCCACAGCGTCCTGAGTGTGCTCAGCTACATGCTCAAGGCTCCCCTGACTCCTCCCGGCACCCCGGTTGTCAACGCTCTTGCCAAGCAGCGCGCGGCTTTGACCAACATCTTCCGCGCCTGTGTCGGTCTTGAGCCCGAGTCTGACATGACCCTTGAGCACAAGCTCTTCTAAGCATTGCATGTTTAATTGATGCAATTGCTTTTGGGTAGAATGAAAGAGGAGGAATTAGGACAGTCATTACTGAAAGAGACAACATAAAAGAAAAAAAAAGGAGGAGAGACAAGTATCAACTACATATTCATAGGTTCTTATATTGAACATGTCCGTTCTTCTCATGCCAAGTCCCTTGATGCCATGACAACGCTTGATACCCATGTCTAAGGTAGGCCCGTGCCTTGTTGGAAAGTGTCATATTCTGAACCGCGGCAATCGACAAATACGTGCACGGAGCAACCATCGTGACAGGGGTCTTGATCCTTTCTCGTGTGGCTGTGGTGGCTCGCGATGTGCTTTACGCGGTTGTGATGCGTCGCGTATCGCCAACGCCTCTTAAACCACGCGTCGCGTAAAGCTCCCCACCACGCACCGGCACCTTTTGAGAGCCACCTCCCAATTCCTCCACATCCACATCCGCATCCACACTCTCATCCATCAATTCATCAACATCACTCACCCCTCCAAAACTTGACCGATTAAGCGATACATTTGTTTGTGTTTATATGTTGTCTCTTGATTACGATTTTTAATCCAACACCTTGGCCATTCACCATGGCTACCACCCCTCGATCTTCGTCCCCTGCGTCGTCAGTCGGGTCACCAGAGCAACTGTCACCGCGAGCTCGACTCAATGCCCTCCTAGCAGTCGGGAGCAGCGACGACGAGGCTTCCCCTTCACAAGAAACCACAAAGACCAAGTCGCCACGGCGGAAACAAGACATCGACCTCACACAATTATCTACACAAAATGAGGATGCATCTGATGATGAGTCCGAGGAAGAAATTAGACCTCGCGGCAGGCTCGCGTCCAGGATGCAGGCCGTAACCCGGGCACCGCAGACAGCGGAGGCCACAACCAACAACAAGGAAACAACAGCCCGAGACCGCGTGCGGAAGATGTTTGAGCTCGAGAAGGAGGGACAGAAAGAGCAAAATGTCGATATGCCCGACGCACAGTCGGAAGAGGACGACCTCCCCGTTGCTCCCCGGAGACTATTCCGTCGAGCACCCCAATCTCCAGCCGCCAATGGCGCAACTCGAGCATCCAGAAGATCCAGCCCAGCCCTTTTCGTATC